>ML824602.1:0-25044 GCA_009831015.1 Picea engelmannii | reverse complement strand
CCAGAAAACTAACTATGCAATCACACTTCTGAAAGGGAAATCACACATCAATCATCAAGACATAGCATGGGTAGTTCAATAGTCAATACACTGAGTATGTTGTGGTTCACAATGTGTTGTTGTAAACTTCACTAGTTCTCCATAAATTATGTCTAACTATTGCTGCCAACATTCATGTCCATGAAACAAAATCAAATTCATAAAAATGGAAACAAAGCATATGCAAAATAGAATAATTAAAGATCTCTAAACAATCGAAACCTAGACTGGACTATACTGCTATCCTTTGAAAGGGTCAAAGCTTTAGCTAGTCTAACATATATACTATTGAAATCAACTACTAACACTAATATATAAGGATTCTAACCTTTGTTGGGAGGTGGGCCCTTGCCGCTTCACCAGGTCAGTGACTGGAGTCTATAGTAAGATTTCTTTCAATCCATGCATTCCTCTTACTCAAATTTCAAAACATAGAATTAAACTATGCTAACAACTCAACTCACATTCATTCATAAATGATCAAGACCTATAAATAAATGGCATCCTTATGTTAAACTTCAACTCAAAACATGTTCTGCAATATGTAACATTGCTTCACATACTGTGTTATGATAACTCTCTACTACCTCCACCATCCTTGCCATGACTATTTAAACAATCTTAGTCATGAAACACAAGGAGGTGAAATCTTTAGCAAATCAGTGAATTGTCAAATTTATATATTTGATTACATATTTTAAGCTTCATCCTCATGACACGAAGTGTATGAGGATGAAGCAATAAACAAACAAGCTTATCATAACCTTGCTAGAGCTTTAATGATTCAGCAAACATCCAAAAATTATCTTTGGTACGATCTAGGGCTAAACTTGGTATATTATGCTTCCTATATTGGTACTGGATCGTGACAGGTGAGATTCGGTAAATGGTACCAGATCCGAATAGTATGCAAGTGGTTGCTACCGGACTAGAACATTCGGCGGTCATTGGTACTGGATCACGACAGTGGATGGTTTGGTATTGGATCTGAATGGAAGGTGTGCTTGGTACCGGATTCAGACAGTGGCAATCTGGCGCATAAGTATTGGATGGCTGAGCTGGTACAGAAAGGCTGGACTCATCTAGAGGTCAAAGGTTATACATGGCAAATTAAAACATTAGTACATGAAACATTTAGTCTCCTATCTCAATAAACCACAAAAATGCATGAATTAATTATACTTTACCTTATGACCTCATCAATGGCTAATGGTAGTGTTCTTTGTCATTTATCCAAGCTTAGGTAAGCCAAAAAGGTATAGATGAGGATTATAATAGGGTAGTGGGGATGTCAATTTAGAGGCTCAACATTCCCCCATGCCAAAACCATTGCATGTCCTCATGCAACTGAAACAAACCCAAATTTTTTCAAAATTTGAGACTCCATTCTTTACTTCTGTGGATCAATGATGTTGATGGTTGAGGCTTCTACTTTCATCTCCCTTTTTATGACCCTAATGTATTGTAAGAGTCTTAGTACCTTCTTGAGCTTGTTAGAAGTCTCTTCATGGTCATATTGAAGTTGTTGGTTGGTTGCCTTTAGTTGCTCGTTTTCCTTTTTGATATACATGTCCAATAGTTGGTATTTTTTCACTTCTTGTTTGAGTTCCTGGTTTTGTTTTTGCAGCTCCCCAATCTGTTTCTTCATCTGTTCTTTTTTTAAGGTCCTTGTTGACTCCATTGTTTCTGGCTAGATGTATTCTCTTTCCTCCATTTCCTCCCTCATCCCACATAAAGTAATAGTGACTTGTTCCTTGGTCAAGCTAGAGATGTCATCCTGGACTGATAGGTCTTCAGAAGGGGAGGTAAGATCTATTGGATCTTCATGTGTATGAGGACTAACAACTGCTTTTCCTTTCTTTTACATGCTCCTTGTGGTTCTTTTACAAGGGGGTACTGGATCAAGGGTTCTCACAGGATTCCTTTTCTTCTTTTATGTTTGTGGAATGGTTACATGGGATTGTTCTATAGATTATTCACTTTTATTTTATGAGTTATTCTTCTCTTTCCTCACAGTTTTTGTCTTATGACCCTTCTCCTCAAGTGCTACTGTTGAAGTCTCCTCTACTAATTTGGTTTTACCTTTTGATTCTTGACTTTTAAAAGTCTTATTGACTGTGGAAGAGGGCCCTTCTTGTTTACTAGCTTTATCGTTTTGGTTCATTGTTCTGGATGATGATGGAGTTACCTTATCTTTCTTTCCCTTTTTCTTTTGAGGTTCCTTATATTTCTTTAGAGCAAGTTGGGCTTCCTCTACAGGTTTGTTTTCTGTGGGAAGGTGTTGAGTGATGAGGATTTTCTAGGTAATCCTTTTCTTCCTGATTTCATGTAAAACTAACATCTTAATAAGACCTTGATGGTAAATGCTAGTCTTCTCATTTTTTGATATGGATTTGACACCTCTTACCATCTTGTTCAGACTCATCCATAAAAAATATGGGAAATGAATTCCAAGGCCTCCTTCAAAGTGTAATAGAAGACTAAAATGATATATGAAGGTTACAGCATACCTGCCCTCACAAGTGAGGAATCGTTGAAGACTAGCAAGCATTGGATGATATTCTTCCTTGATATAGTTCTTAGGAATCCCCTTTTTCCAATTAGGGTGTTGATGGTCTTCTTTCAGAAATAGTTGACACATTTCCTTGTTGATTCCTACTCCTTTGAAATACTTGGATCCTCTGTTAGGTAATCTCGTGGCTTCCCTTAAAGTTGCTTCATTGATTGTTAGTTGCAGATTGCCTATGTGCGCAATCTCTCCATCGTAACCCTGAATAAATGTGTGAGATACCTTCTCATGACAGCTTGTGAATTTCTCCAAAACTGGCATCCATCTCGCTCTAGCATACTTCTCTCTACACAGTTGGAACTCCTCGATCTCTCTATAAATCTGGAAGACTGGTTCATGTCTACTTACAACCATCTTTATAAATTGTGAGAAAAATCAGGCTGTAGCGCAAGGATTTAGTCAGTTGATGAGGGTAAGGGTTTGGTACCAGAGATCACAGGGAGGAGTAAGATCATAACTGGAGAAAATTTGGTAACGACAAAACAAATATGGTGATGGTGTCGCTAATTCAGATGGTGAGTCTAAGTAAATATGTCATAAAGGAAAATTAAGACAATATGAGGCTCATCTGGATGGCTTCGCCACCTAGATAAACCATTTCATTTCTGCCCGTTAGCATAATGATGGGGACGGAACATTGGGTGTCAAAGCATCATTGTTGTTTGGGATAGGTGATTGGACTTTTGAGCAGTGAATTTGATGTTGAATCATGGCTCTTGACACAAGATAAGTTAGTGATTTGCTTAAGGATGAAGCACGTTCGTGGCTCATCATTACTAGACATGCTTCATATTCACACTTTTGATGTGATTTTTCCCTCAATCATTTTCAAGCGCTTCTGTGATGAGAGGATTGATTAAGGTTAGGCATATGGGTATGGGGGAGTGAAATTTAGGTGCATGGTTTTAACACTAAGGTCATAAGATCTAGTATACATTTTCATACCTATTGTAGTTTTATAAACAAAGGAAAATAAATAATATCATGTTACCTTTGCTTTTACCATTGTATGATCAATACCCATAGCATATGCGACTGCCTTTGTATTTGAAGCGTGTAGATTGTCAGATTTCATCTTTTTAGGTTGGAGTTTTCTGGAAGCTTGGTACTGGAATTTTATGTACTTCATGAAATTTATTTATTATGTGCTTATCTTCTTTTGTGTTTGGTTCTGCAGGGTTGTAGGGTGAACATGTTGGTTTCTGAAATTGAGATGTGAGTCTGAAAAAGAGTTCTGAAGGAGCTCTTTGACCCTCCCCCATGCCGAGGATGTTGCATATCCTTATGCAAGAATATTCAACACTCTGTATCATAATGGAGAAAACATGATAAGAGAAAGGAAACCAAATCAAATTCCAAAAGTACATTTATCACCTAGCATATGATCACATGCCTAAAAAATTGAAATTGTCTTTCTTTTGATGACTTATTGACAAGGGTAGCATTGAGCAGTGAAGACAAGGAGGTGTTTATATTTTTGCCAGAAGAACAGATCCAGCCTCACTTGCTTCAAAGATTTACTATCATTAGATGTTATGGATAAATTTCACAGTATAAGTAGATTAGACTCCCTAGTTAGGGCTCCACTCTTAAGAAGTTTCCTTCTTAGGTAATGTAGGCTTTAGATGTCAGACCAGTAAAGTTGACTTAGGGTAATTCTCAAATGGACATTTGCTTGTAGTAATTTCCTTGTCTGTTAATCTGGAGTTTGTATCTCATAAATGTCAACAGTGACCTTTGCTTGTAGAGTTATTTTTTTTTTTAGATGGTAAAAGTGAATTTTTCAATCAGACAAGTATAGATGAGACATTCTCAACCAGAACCCACTACCAGCAAGCCTTTTCAGTACTCTGGTGGGTTATTTGTGATAATTAGTGAGAGACATCCCTTCCCCAGGTAGAATGCCCCATTGCCCACAGGCTTGTTCAGTACCCTGATGGGTTTGCCTAGTCATACCACAGACCGGTACCCGCTGCCAGTAGACCTGTTCAGTATCCTGGCAGGTTAGTCTCTTAAAACCTGTTTCCATCAGAGGCTTCTTGTCCATAGTCACCTATTTCGATTTTTATTAAAGAGTGATTTTGCATGGTGAAAGGGGAGGCTTGTCTGAAAACCTTTTTACAAGATGGTATGGTATTGGGTTGGAAGGTATTATCTCTTATTTGGATGTTTTTAAAGATTTGTCTGAAGGAAAAAGTAAACTTATGTATTGCACATTAGATCTAGATGTATAATTTTGTCTCAGTTTGTCCATAAGAGAATGACCTAAAGTTACCTTAGGGTACTAATACATCCTCTTCCATAAAAGTTTTCCTAGTGTGCCCATGACAGAGAGTGTTCATATACTCATATGTTACTCTTTAGAAAAGATAATCCAATGAGTACTATTGAAGTCTAGTTAGGGTGAGATAGTTACTTGTAGGCTAATATAGTTTTTTTTATCCCTTTAATCATGTTGAAATACTGGATAAAGGCAACCTCTATACTTTAAAGCAGATTAAGCATGGTTCTTTTAACAATCATAGGTAAATATTATGTCATCTTTGTCAAGCAACAGAACCAAAAGAAATTAAAAATTCTTCCTTTTAGCTAGCAACAGAACCAAAAGAAATTAAAGATACGTCCCTTTAGTCAACAACAGAACCAAAAGAAATTAAAGATACTTCCCTTTAGTCGAAAACAGAACCAAAAGAAATTATTGCTTCATAAGGGTTGCCATTTGATGTTGCATTCGGCTTCTTGGTTCCATCTTAAGTGGTTGTTGCATGGCTTCATACTTCATATTAATTGACATAAGATTTTGAAATATGCGTAGCATTCCTTTGCAATTAGGTGATGTGTCCTGATAGTACCATATAAGGACAAACTTCTGGTACCGGACCAACACTGGACTACTGGTACCGGACCAGAAAAGGATTTCTGGTACCAGAGCATAACAGAGTATTTTTTATGCTTACAAACTGATGTTTAGTAAGTTGTTTGAAGGATCAAATAAATTATAGAAATCTACTTACAAAGATAAAATGTGAAAGTAAAACAAAAGGAGGTAAGAATCCCTTGTTACCTTCATCTTATTAACAAAACACAATCCACACCTATGTACAAAAGTTTAAAAACCAATCAATCAATCTGGATCAGTAGGAAGGTCTCCTTCCTTACTAATCACCTGCATATCTAAATTATGTAGTATACGTGTCAGAAATTCCTCTTTTCATAGGGGTTTGTTATAAATTATCAATCGATGACCATTCACAAGTAGTGGTGTATGTTGTTCATCAATTGTCTTTATCCTAATTGAACCATTATCATAGACAGTGTCAATTTCGTAAGGTCCCATCCAATGAGTAGTTAACTTACCTTTGAAGTTCTTGAATCTATTGTCATACAATAGGGCCCAATCTCCTTGTTGAAAATTTTTCTTTTTGAGATACTTGTCATGCCATTTTTTTCTCTGCTCTTGAATGAGGGTGGTTCTTTGAAGTGCTTCTTGCACGATTTCATCCAACTCATTAAGCTGCAAGAGTCTTTGTTGTTGGGCTTCATCCAAGTTCACGCCAACTTGTACTGCAATCCTGAAGGTTTTGATCTGGAATTCTATGGGGATAAGTACCTGCTTCCCAGACACCAACTCGTAGGGTGTATGTCCTGTTGTATTCCTCCAGGTGATTCTATAAGCCCATAAGGCTTCTAGTAATTTTTCAGCCCAGTCCTTGTGGTGTAGTTGTATTGCTTTGGTAAGAATGGACTCAATAACTTTGTTGGTAGATTCTACTTGTCCATTTTCCTATGGATGGTAGGGTGTAGATTTCCTGTGTTTAATTTGGTACTATGATGTAACATCTTTGACTAGATTAGAGGTAAATTGAGTTCCTTGATTAGTCATAATTTCTCGAGGTACACCAAATCTAGTAAAGATGTCATTAAAAAGGAAATCTACCATTGATTGTTCACTTGCAGCTGGTAAATTTTTTGATTCAACCCACTTAGTCACATAGTCAGTACATACAAGTATGTACTTTTTCTTTTTAGATGCAGGGTTAATGGGCCCTACAAAATTTAATGGCCATTTCTCGAAAGTCTCAATGAATAATTGGGCTTGAAGTGGCATTTGGTCTCGTGCAGTAGGCTTACCCATTCGTTGGAATTCATCACAATTGGATACATAGGTTTTAGAATCTTTGAAAATATGAGGCCAATAATAACCAGATTGCAGAACTTTATAAGTAGTCCTCTTGTCTGCGAAGTGTCCTCCACAAGGACCAGCATGGAAAGCTTGCAAAATATCATGAATTTCATCTTCCTTTACACATCTACTGATTACCAAATATGGTCATGTTTTGTAGAGACAATCATCGTGCCACATATAGTTTGCACTTAGCTGAATTACTTTTTGTTTTTCTCTAGGAGACAATTTATGAGGCATCTTCCCTGTCACAAGATATTTAGCTACATCTGCATACCAAGGAGTGAATGTAGAAATAGAAAACAAATTTTCATCGGGAAAGTTATCTTCTTCTGCTGCGTTATCTCCCAGATGAATCATTCTAGATAAGAAATCAGCCACAAGATTATCCTTACCAGGTCTATTAATAATGTTGATATTGAACTCTTGTAATAATAACATCCATCTTGTAACTCTAGGATTTGTTATAGGTTTGTTCATTAAGAATTTGATGGTTGAATGATCAGTGTGTACAAAAGCTTGATATCCTGTAATATAGTGTCTAAATTTATTGATAGCATGGACCACAGCTAGCAATTCTTTTTATGTGACCGTATAATTAACTTCAGCTAGAGACAGATTTTTACTAACAAAGTAAATAGCATAAGGCATTTGATTTTCCCTTTGTCCAAGAACTTACCCAAGGGATATGTCTGAGGCATTGGTACATATATGAAAAGGAAGGGACCAATTTGGTCCTCTTAATACAGGGGTAGTTGACAATTTCTGTTTTAGAATCTCAAAAGATATTTGGCATTCATCATCCCACTTAAATTCAGCTTCTTTAGATAATAACTTGAATAAAGGGGTAGCTAGGCTTGTAAAATTTGGAATGAATCTTCTATAGTAGCCAGCATGCCCTAAAAAGCTACGAACTTCCTTTTGTGAGGAAGGTATTCTGATTTTTGTGATAATATGAATCTTTACCGGATCAACTCTCATTCCAGAACTAGAGATGTGATGTCCCAAAACAATACCTTCAGTGAGCATCATCTTTGACTTTTGATTACTTAGGGAAAGATTAGTTTCCTTACACCTAATCAAGACTTTTTCTAGACTGGTCAAAGCTTCCTAGAAGTCTTTTCCATGGACTGTAAATTCATCCATGTAGACTTCCACACAATCATTGGTCAAGTCAGAGAAAATGGCTAGGACATCCCTTTGAAAAGTGGTTGGGGCATTGCAAAGTCCAAAAGTAAGAACCCTATAAGAATAGGTTCCCCATGGGCAGGTGAAAGTGGTATTCTCCTGGTCTTCGGGTGCTATTTGTATTTGGTTATAACCACTAAACCCATATAGGAATGAAAAATACTTCTTTCCGGACAAGGTATCCAACACCTGATCAATAAATGGTAAGGGAAAATAATCCCTATGGATGGCTTTGTGCAACTCCCTGAAGTCTACACATATTCTCCACTTACCATTTTTCTTGGGAACTATGACAAGTGGAGACACCCATTGACTATCTGAAATGGGGTATATGAGATTGGCTTGAAGGAGCTTTTGCAATTCCTCTTTTACAATATCTTTAAGGGTTGGATTCATCCTTCGTTGAGGCTATCTAACTGGTCTAATTTGGTCATTAGTGTAGATATAATGGGTGCATGTGTCAGGGTGAATGCCTTTCATGTCTGCATAATCCCATGCAAAGGCATCAAATTGTCTTTGGAGCATTTCAATTACTTGTGTCTTTTGTTCTAGTTCCAAACTAGAGTTGATATACAAAGGTTTTCATGGGCTAATATCAACAAGTTGAGTAATTTCTTCCTTCTCTGAGGGAGATGGTGATAAAGTATATAATTGAGTGATATTAGGGTGCCAAGTTTGTTGAAATTTGGAACTAAAAATGTGTGACAACTCTGCAAAAGACCTCGGATATTCAATACAATTTGTATCAACCAAAAATAAACTTAAGACTTGTTCATCTGATTTTTCTTGCATTCCTTTTACCTGTTCAAGTGTTAACATGGGTTTGATGCAATCTTCTTCTCCATAAGGGTTTTCTAACCAGACAGGTATCACCTGTGTCGGTTGGGCAGGAGGAAAGAGGACAAGCTTTGGGCTATGTGTTCCATTGGATATAGTCATCTCACCAGAACGACAATTGATAAAGGCATCTGCTGTGGCCAGCCAAGGGCGGCCAAGAACTACAGGGTGTCCTGGTTTGGAGGATGATTTAGAATAGATGACTAGAAAGTCTACTGGATATTCCCAAGAAGCTAGAGTGACTGTGACATCATCTAGACTTCTTACAGGGCTAATGACTGACGTATCTGCCAACTCTATCATGGTTTGGGTTGGTCTTAACTGGTTGATTTGGAGCTTTTTCATAGTGTCAAAAGGAATTACATTAATTGTTGCACCCAAATCAATGAGTCTGTTTGGTAAAGAAATACCATTAATTTCAACAGTGACTACTGGGTTCCCAGGGTCATTATATTTGTATGGAATTTCATAAATAAATTCAGATAATTTCCCCACCACCTGAACAAGGGGAGGTTCCTTCTTCTTCCTTCCTGGTTTCTTAAGGAAAAGATCCCTTATGATTTTGGCATATATGGGGATATCCTTAATGTCTTGCAGCAGAGGTATTTTTATACATACATTTTGTAATTCATCCTCTATATCTTTGTGCAAGGGTGGGTCAGGTTTCTTCACTAATAGTGTTTCGAGGTAGGGTGGAAGATTCACGTGTTGAGGTACTCGTACAGACTGAGAAGTGATTGGAATAGGAGGGGAAGTCTCTTCTTCTACAGGGGTGGTTTGAGTGTTTTCTTCCTCAAAATGATTATCATTTTCTTCCTGAATTATTACTCCAGAATTTGATTGATTTATAGTTTTCCCTGATCGTAGTTGAATTTCATAGGTGGGAAAGGTTTGAACTTATGTATTCTGCACAGGGTGGGTGGGTCGATTATTAGGGTTAGGGATTGGCTGGGCAGGGATTGTTGTTGGTCTTAGAGGATTATGGGAAACTTGGTTTTGTGGCTGTTGATTGGCATTTATAGGTATATTTTGTTGTTGGTTAGGGCTCAAGGGGGTTGTAAATAGCTGTTGTATAGGAGGTGGGAGTAAATCTTGCATCTGTGGTGGGTTAAATCTAGGTAGTAATTGGGAAATGTTTGCATGATAAAGTGGATATGTAGGGTAAGAGGGATTCCCATACAGAGGCCCCCTCCAACCTTGTTGCCAAGGTTGAGTTTGAGCTTGCTGAGGTGTCCATTGTGAATAGATAATTGGGGGAGGACCCCATTGTTACTGTTGATACTGTGCATTAGGGTCATAAAATGCATTGGGGTTTTTTGCTTTCCAAGGTCTTCTGTAAGGGTATGATTGTTCTTGTGAGACTCCTCCTCCTCTATACATGGCTTGTAGTTCAAGAAAATTTGGACACTCAAATGTGGGGTGCTCTAGTGTACACAGACCACAGATTTCTATGAAATTTAATGGACATTCTTTCTCACCATGCTTCTTTCATCATCTAGGACAGAAGATTGCTAAAACAGTCTCTTCTTCTTGTTTCTTTTTCAGTTTTAGGGTATCTAATTGGTTACTGATTGTTCTCAAGATGTTTGTTTTAAAGTTCTCTAATAAGTTTCCTAACTCAATTCTGGTGACAGTTCCTGAGCTTTGTCTTGTATTTCTGCTAAAAGAATCTCTTGGTGCTTTTCTTGTTTTAGCTTGTCCTCTTGAGTATCTTCTACAGTAATCTGCAATCTCTGCAAAAGGCTCTTGGTGCACATCTCCTGATCTTAACAAATTTAAAACTTCTATGCAGTCATCTCTAATACCCTTCAAAAATGTGGTTCTTACTACAATTGGGTCTGTGGTGAATAATTTTGATTTCCTGTAGTTGTATAAGAACCTTTCTAAGTAGTCTTCGGGGATTTCATCTTCTATTTGCATCATTTTAAAAATGTCATTCTTAGCATTATTCTTACAATAGTCTTGGTATTTCCATAAAAATGTGTCTTTCACCTGATCCCAAGAAAGGATTGTATTTTCTCCTAAGCTCATGAACCATCTTAAGGCTGAATCCTTCATTGTAGTAGGAAAGAGCTTAATTTTTTGGGCATCATCTGAGTAGTTATAGCTTCTACATAATATGTCAAACTCGAATAAGAATAAGTCTGGATCTTCAGTTGACATACCTCTAAAAGTGGGTAACGATGATAGTGGGATGTTTTTCATGCTGATGTTTCTGGAGTCCAAGATTGAAAACCCAAAGGTCTCAGTCTCAGTGGTTGCATTTCCTTCTTCTTCTGCCATTCCACTAATAGATGGTTCAGAAACTAGATTTTGTGTGTCTCCTGAACGTTCAGCAGATTCACGTTCTGTCCACCCCAATGTTGATTCTTTCGTTTTAGGTTCTTCTCCTAGAGCCTCGTTGGCTCCCCTTGAACATTATCCTAGTGGAATTTTTCCTACACCAGTGTCAGTTGGATTAGTGGGGGGGGGTTGTTTTTTAATCTTTAGAGCTTACAAATCTACCCTTATTATCTCTATATCTATGCATAAAATGGAAATTTGATCCTTAAATGAATTGAAATCATAATTCTATCTAAAAGGTAAGAAGGCAACCTGGCTTCGGAGAACCCCACTCTAGTGGTTGCCTGGCTCTTCACTCGCATCTTAAACGTTTTATCCTACTCCCTCAAGCAACCTTTAAAATCATTCAGAAACTATGCAAACAATATAAGCTAAAAATCACTTCCTACCGTTTGCAACTCCCATGCAACGGCGCCAAAATGTTGTGCTACTTATATGTGTAATATAATGCACTCATTAATTATCAATATGGGATTCGTAATCAACAGAGTTGCAAGACACCAGTAAGAAAGGTAATTCTAATGTCATGAGTATATAACTATTCTAGATTATGCATGTTGGAAACAAAACAAACTAGCAAATCAAAACACACTTTGGTTGTCTTTCACAGAGAGGTTATCTACTCCATTATGGCACATGCAAGTATGAGATGGAGTTCTTTGACAGATCAACTCTGCTATCTGACCCAGAAAACTAACTATGCAATCACACTTCTGAAAGGGAAATCACGCATCAATCATCAAGACATAGCATGGGTAGTTCAATAGTCAATATACTGAGTAAGTTGTGGTTCACAATGTGTTGTTGTAAACTTCACTAGTTCTCCATCAATTATGTCTAACTACTGCTGCCAACATTCATGTCCATGAAACGAAATCAAATTCATAAAAATGGAAACAGAGCATATGCAAAATAGATTAAGTAAAGATCTCTAAACAATCGAAACCTAAACTGGACTATACTGCTATCCTCTGAAAGGGTCAAAGCTTCAGCTAGTCTAACATCTATAATATTGAAATCAACTACTAGCACTAATCTATAAGGATGCTGACCTTTGTTGGGCGGTGGGACCTTTCCGCTTCAACAGGTCAGCGACTGGAGTCTACAGTAAGATTTCTTTCAATCCACACATTCCTCTTACTCAGATTTCAAAACATAGAATTAAACTATGCTAACAACTCAACTCACATTCATTCATAAATGATCAAGACCTAGAAATAAATGACATTCTTCTATTAAAATTCAACTCAAAATTTGTTCTGCAATATGTAAAATTGCTTCACATACTGTGTTATGCTAACTCTCTACTACCTCCACCATCCTTGCCATGACTATTTAAACAGTCTTAGTTGTGAAACACAAGGAGGTGAAATCATTAGCAAATCAGTCAATTGTCAAATTTATATATTCGGTTACATATTTTAAGCTTCATCCTCATGACATGAAGTGTATGAGGATGAAGCAATAAACAAGCAAGCTTATCATAACCTTGCTAGAGCTTTAATGATTCAGCAAACATCCAACAATTATCTTTGGTACGATCTGGGGCTAAACTTGGTATATTTTGCTTCCTATATTGGTACCAGATTGTGACAGGTGAGATTCAGTATATGGTACTAGATCCGAACAATATGAAAGTGGTTGGTACCGGACTAGAATAGTCTACAGCCGTTGGTACCGGATCACGACAGTGGATGGTTTGGTACCGGATCTGAATGGAAGGTGCGCTTGGTACCGGATTCAGACAATGGCAATCTGGCGCATAAGTACCGGATGGTTGAGATGGTACAGAAAGGATGGACTCATCTAGAGGTCAAAGATTATACATGGAAAATTAAAACATTAGTACATGAAACATTTAGTCTACTAGCTCAATAAACCACACAAATGCATGAATTAATTATACTTTACCTTATGACCTCATCAATGGATAATGGTAGTGTTCTTTGTCATTTATCCAAGCTTAGGTAAGCCAAAAAGGTATAGATGAGGAGTATAATAGGGTAGTGGGGATGTCAATTTAGAGGCTCAACATGTATAATTCATTGTATGGTCATTTCATTTATTGATTGTTGTTTATTATTTTTACATGTACTTATATTGGTTATTGGTGAGAACTTTGTTTTGCAGATTCTGAGGTTCTCGCATGCTCTCCTTCTCAAATATCGATCACACGTCCCCATGTGGAACTATATGTTGACCACCTATTTAAACTAGGTGTCAACTTCATGTATCATGAAGATATGTACCTTATGGTATGACAAGTTTGAATACCTATGGCTCAACAGGGCAATTATGCCACCAGAACTTCTTTCTCTCTCCATGGAATGTTTTCTCCTGTGCGTGGGATATTTTCGTAAATGTAACTTCTTAGCATGGGTCAAATATTTTAATTTATATTCTTATGACTTTACTATTATGTAATTCCTTTCATCGAGTGTTTTTTTCCTCGGGTAATTAATTTTTTCTTTTTCAGCAATTTAATTATTTGATTTTTTCACTCAAATTTCCTCCAAAGTAGTGAAAGGTGTTCTAATTATCAAGACTAGTTTCCAAATAATGGTTTAAAGTGTTTTATATGACCATGCTAGACATCTCCTAGAGTCTTATGGAATTTTGTTAAGTTTTGATAGGTGTTTTTAAAAAATAAAATTTCCTGTAAATTGGAAATTTTTAATTATCTTTGATGTAAAATGTAAAACTTTGGTCCTTGGGGATTTTGTATAGGGTCATGGATACTCAAAAAAAATGTCTTATGATCCCCTACACCCTTGGACCAATTTTCATATCAATTGGACAAGTATTTCAAGGTCAATGTCCATGAGGAATCCAAGTCAGTCATAAATCAGCAAATAATTGGCTAAAGTGAAATTGTCAAATTTTGTAAAAGAATAAAATCATGAGAAAAGGGGGAAAAGTTGTTTCCTAAGTCATTTATATGTAGTAGGGGGTCAAATAAATCAAATCCTCCCTTTCCTACCTCTCATACAACTTAACTTTAGAGAGGTGGAAAAATTTGTCTCTTGTGGGGCTCACCATCTTCAATCTTACTCTCCAATCAATCTTTAAGTTCAGATTTTTTTTACAAAAATTTATGTTTTATATACTAACAATTACTAACTCATTTTAAGTGGTTTTTATCAATTTCCAACAAACATATCTCGTTGTTTTTAGCATATTTTCGCCAGTCTAAAGGGAGGTGCTACTGAATCTTGGCCACAAAAATCTCAAGGAATCATCCAAGAGTAGTGGTGCAAGATCTATTCACCTATTTTCCCTTCTAAAGCATTGTAAGCATCCCAGGAGAGTCTCTTGGGATTGCATTATTTTCTCAGCTTCATAAGTTGTAAATTACAAATTATTTTCAAGTTTTGTTTATGCCCACACCTTGCATGTGAGTGGCTTTGCCACCCTTGCAAAATTGTGTTGGCTAGTTAGAATTTCCTTTTATATTTTTCTTAATTTTTTTGCCCCACTTCTCCCACAAAGAGAAGGTTGAGTGGCTAGCATTAACTTGTTTTATTTTATTTTCAAATCATTACCCACCTTGGTATTGGGGCTCAGAAATGTCCTATTTTCATCCACCTTTCCCTTCATCATTCTTCACATTTCATCGCCCCATTAACCTTTCACGATATCATTTCATAAATATACTTGGGTTTCACCTTATTATTTTTCACTTTATTCATTTTAGTATTAAAAGGGAATTTGTGATTAAATGTTAGAAAATTGACATGTTTTCATATATATCTCAAAAATGTGTGAGATTTGTAATCTGTAGGAAGATGTGAAGGATTAATTCAAAAGGACTTCTCGAATACTTCCTCCACCATTTCAAGATTTGAGGAGATAATTCAAGGAGAATATCATGGAGATTTGGTTGCCATATCTTATCCAAGATATATGAGAGATATGTGTGAGGATTTGAAGGGATTATATTTTGTAATAATGGGAAATAGGTTGAGAGAAAAGTGGATCTGTAATAATGACATGGTTATCTTATCTTCAAGGCTCTCGTGTATAAAAGAGAGTGCTCTCTCTTCATGAGGATTCAATTTAGAAGATAGAATTAGAGTAGTAATCAAGTAGAGAATTAGAGTAGTCATTAATGGTAGTCATTTGGATTTGAAAGAAAGGGATTCTTAGCTTTGATTCATGGATTTGGTTTTCATGCTTTCATTATTTTGTTATGAGGATTGATTTGATTATTATAGTGTAAGATTGCTTTATTGGCGTGAGCTCACATATGTTGTTGTATCATTCAACTCTTCACATGTTGTATTTTCTTTTCCTTCACATAGTTCACCATTCCTAGATTAATTTTTATTCATGCAATTTCTCTTTCCTAGATTAATTTCATTTGCTCAATTTCTCATTCCTAGATTAGTTTCAATTCCAAGTCGTGTGTTTCAATTTCCTGCATTAGATTAATGATTCAATTTCAGTTATAGCTTAAACATTAGATTAGATTAGTCCCATTTCAGTCCTGCATATACTTTGTGTGTGCTTTGTAAGTTTACGATCCTCGGATTGACAAATTAGATAGTTGGGCAAGTACTACAACTCAATTAATACAACATTTGTTCGGCCCAATATAATGACTTCCGCTCCCTTGTCACGATTGTTGTTCCTTTTACAAGTAGTGTTGTTCATTTGAACGGAACAATTGTCGTTCCTTTTGTTACGATTGTTGTCCCTTTGTAGGGGTTGCATATCTGGAGGACGGATATTGAAAACGGAAGGTAAGAACCTACATAGGCAACAAGTAAAACGCTTGTGCCAGCGCCTACCTTTAGATGATGCATAGAGGTTATATTTTAGGACATCTTTAGAGCCCAACATTTTGGCATCGTTGTCGGGGAAGCACGATGGATTGAGGTATTAGTTTATTTTTCATTTCAATTCATGCAAGTGTGATCTAGACGTGTTGGTAAGGGGTCATAGAAGCTCGTGAGAGGAGACTCCTTATGTTCTCCCTACCAACTAGGTAGAAGTAACTTCAATTTCTGCAAAATTTCAATTTATGCAAGAGTGTTTAATTTCTACAAGTGTGATCTAGACATGTTGGTAAGGGGACATAGAAGCTCGTGAGAGGAGACTCCTCATGTTCTTCCTACCAACTAGGTAGAAGTAATTTCAATTTCTGCAAATTTAAATTTATGCTAGAGTGTTTAATTTCTTCAAGTGTCATCTAGACATGTTGGTAAGGGAACATAGAAGCTTGTGAGAGGAGACTCCTCATGTTCTCCCTACCAACTAGGTAAAAGTAGTTTCAATTTCCACAAGATTAATTTCAATTTCTGCCATGCGTTGGTTCTAAGGGTCATAGAGTTGCTTCAATGTAGATTCCTCACTGTCCCTACCAACTATCAAGAGCGTTTAATTTCCACAACTGTGAAGAGTAATTTTTTTTTATGTTTTAGCAAGAGTGTTTTTTAAAGTTTTTCATTTTGATTTGGGTGTTGTAAGAATCCTTCTTTTAACATGATTTAACAATGAATTTAAGCTTGGAACAACTCACTCAGATCCTAGCAAAAGTTAGGGTCTCCTGGAAGAGGAGATCTTGACAACAGTCGAAAGCTTATTCACTCCTCCTGAGGCGAACGAATAATCAACATATGAAGAACCTTTCATATTTAATAAAGAACCATTAGGTATGCAAGAGGTCGAGGAGGACAGTGAAGAGATGAAACATGATCTGAGTAAGACAAATTACGCCTACGAAAGCCTGATCGAACGCTGGTTTCAAGCAAGTACTAGGTTAGTTCCACTTAGTTTTCCTTTTTATTTTGTTAATTTAGAACTTCAACAGCTAATTTTGCATGCCCATACATATTCCCAACTGTAAATTTTGAAATTGAAAGATAACATATTTTTATTACTATTGTGTGCATGGCTACATTGGTTGTTTGATTATACGTAACTAATCTCTCATTTCTAATTAGCATAGTGTAGGTAGGGTTTTATTTTCAAGTTTTTCATTTGCTAGAATAAGTATGCTCTCCTCCGCACTTCATGCGACCGCGAGGATCAAAAAGTAGGATGACTGATTGATTGATTTCAGGAATGTCAATTAATTGACGAAACGAAAAGTTTTGCCTAATCTATTTTTTTCGTCTTCCATTTGCTCATAAATTTTTAAAAGCTTGCAAAATATTTTTTTAATTCTATACTTTATAAACATAACAGAAGAAATAAATGAAAATTTGTGCATCCTCCATCTGCAAATCAAAAGCAATAAAACACTAAGTACAGAGAAAAAATATATATAAATAAATAAATAAAAAATATATATAAAAAAAATGAATGGTTTAATGGTCTAACACGTATAGCCATGGCTACCACATCCTTCTCCTTACCTACAAATAAAATATTTGCATTGTTTCATAACTCATAAAAGAATTTATCTATGCATGTATTACTTGCGTAAATGATTTGATATTGTGGTTGAAAAATTCTCCATGTATATTCCACTCAACTTCATCATTTCTTATCTAATGTGGCGGAAAGAAGATGTTTCTCAGCATGTAAAAGTTGTGCGGGGGATCACAATCCCAAATATGGGTTCTGTATGCCAGTTGCTGCAGTGTCCAAAGAGGGTGCATGCAACTCCATTGAGTCCAATTGTTGATCTGGGACTTGCGAGAACGTTTACTGTGACTTCATTAGCTTGCACAGAGGTGTTACTAGCGTACAAATGGTGGAATACCGGCCTCCCAAATAATAAAGGTTGTTCACATACGATGTTCCTTTTGACGTTGCACCAACAATTGGGGGCAACGCCTTTGCTGCCTCATTTTGCCTCATGAGATCTTTGTGGAATCATATCATCTTCACCAAGTGGATCACATTAAAGTTTATTGTTTTAGAAAAGCGAGAAATCAATAGAAGATCATTTGATTATTCATTTTTCAATACGTCCAACCAAATACAGAGATTTTCGTCAGCCCAGAGGTTGTAAATCCCATTTATATCTGAAGCAGCCCGCATTTATAATTCCAATCTAGCACATCTGGATTTTGAAGGTGGTTGTGTGATGTAATTGGTGTTTATCTGGTAGTTTTATGGTTGGCAATCAGCGATGATTTTCATTGGCGATAGCATCTCTAGATTGTTAGCCTCCACGTTATATCTAAAATTAAGTGAGTCTCCAAGTGTGTATTTAACAAAACGTGCACTCTTTTCTCCTAGAAATTCAAAAAAGTTCACCTTAGGCATTACAGCTGGAATACGAAGACTATAAGACTGGGATATTTCTCTTCGGGTGGACGCGTGGGGCTGCAGCAATTTTATGAGCAATAATGACTATGGTTCTGAAATATGCAGTGGCATTAATCTTGGATAAATCATGTCGAGTTGCAGTCGACTATTTATGTTATCGACAAAGCGGAACTCCATGGTTCTCCTACAGGATAAAAAAAAATTGATGGACAATGGAGAAACGTTCCCCCAACGTATCAGAATGGAGATTATCCAACAACCAACGAATTATAAGTGTGATTGATGGAACGCTATATTTTGTGAGAAGCACGGATGACAAGGATAGAATTTGTGCTTTGGACGTTGGAAGTGGTTTATGGCAATGGAGATGCTCCCAACAAGGTTGAATGGATCCGCTTCATCAATTAGAGGCCAACCAACTTAAAATGTGGAGATTCTCATCTACGGAGGAGCCCACATCGAGGCCTTGAAGAGATACGGGAGAATGGAGATCATGTCTCAGCAACCGCAATGGCAAATGGAGAAATAGTTGCGAATTGGCCAAGGATGGAGTTCAGATGAATATTGGCAAGTTGGTGATCGATGGACGTTCGGCCTCACCTCATTATTATAAATATTTGGGAAACCCTTGTGAGTCTTCATCACAGATTTAATATTCATTTTTCAATTATTGTTAACTACAGTGTTGCAAGCTAATTGGACAGCGTTCAACATTAATAAATCTTTTTGAGTGTCATCATGATTTAGCTGGAGGAACTAGCAAACCACTCGACACTGCAGAGCTACTAGTGGCATTGGGAGCCGCATTGTTCATCATCAATTTGCTTCCTTTAGCTCGTGGAGATGATGAGACGTTGGAGTGGAAACATGCACACACCACTTTCTATGGAGGAGCATGTGTATATAGAAATTTATACAGCCAAGGGTATGGAACGAACACTGTCGCTCTGAGTACGACGTTGTTTAATGATGGGTTGAGTTGTGGTGGATGCTACGAGATTCAATGCAGGGCGAAGGCGGATCCACAGTGGTGATATAATATTTCCGCCAAGACATTCTCCACAGAACTGAGAGTGGAAACCTATGTTTCTCCCTATCTACATTCCCTCTACGATCACAAGTGACCGGCCATTGCATGTATTTCTACGAGGGAAATCAAATACGGGTCGAAATTCATCGTTCTCTTATCTGTTTTGAACTAGTGCAGCAATGAATTTTCATGCATATGCCCCTCCTTTCAACACGCACATAGTTTCCATGCACCAGAGAATGCTCTCGCTTGCAGCCATGGATGTTGTCAAGGCCGACGAAAACAACACATACTCGGTTTCCATAACTGCTCTGCCTAGCTTAGTGGTGGCTCCTCTGATCTACTACCTGCTTGTGAACAAGCGGAGCCTGAAATTAGTGATGGTTATCAACGGTCTAGTGAGGTTTTTAGGTGAAGAAAAATAGAAGCAATAGCAGCTAGACAAGGAACGTCTTCCCAAGCAAAAAGATCCAGTGAAAACAAACAAAACTCCCAGGAAAATTCCAGAGCAGGATTGGTACATGTATCCTATTTTCTCTGTACTAATTGGTGGAATATTGTCGTTTGGTGTTGTTTTCATTGAGTTGTTTTTCATTCTGACTTTTATATGGATGAATCAATTCTACTACATCTTTGGGTTCTTGTTCATAGGCTTTGTTATCCTACTCATCACCTGTGCAGAGATCACGATTGTTCTTTTCTACTTCCAACTATGTAGTGAAGATTATCACTGGTGGTGGAGAGCATATATGACTTCAGGCTCTTCAACACTCTACTTGTTTCTACACGCAATATTTTACTTCTTCCCGAAACTGGAGATTTTAGTTTGCTTGATTGTCATTCTGCCAAGGTCAAATAGTCTTTAGGTTGTCAGAGTACCAAACTATCCTTCCATCGATGTCTTGGAACTGATTAGATCTGTGGTTGTGCAAAGAACTTTGGCAAATGGACTGCGAAGACCATACTTACAATGGTGTACCCTCGGAAGACATAAACTTCTGGAGCATTCATGGTGGCCTGCGCTACAGGTATATGAAAGTTAACAGTCGTTGTTTGTTTGTGTTATAATAAAATTTCATCATCTGTTGTTTTATTATAAAACGATTACAATAAAAAAAATTATCTGTGATTGTTTTATTATAAAACAATTATAATAACAAAAAAAAAAAAAATTGTTTTATTATAAACAATTTCCTTCAAAAAAAAAANCAAACAAACATATATTGTTTGTTTTTATTTCTTTGGTTTTATTATATATATATATATATATATATATATATATATATTAATAAAATTAGGTCAAACATAAAAATAATAAATAAATAAATAAAAACAAATTCATAAAAAATTAAAACAAACTATAAAAATTAAAACAACAAAAACAAATATCATTGCAAATAGACGTTTTTATAAATTCCTGAAAACAAATGGAAACATCTTTTGTGATTTTACGCTAAGCAAACAATCTACGATGCAACAAGTGTCCGTGCAAGGATCACGACAAGAGGTATAAAACGCATTTTATTTTTTTACTTTGTCGCATTTGTCTTTCTTTATGCATGTTATATTTTCAAACATATCACAAGTTTTCATGCAGGATTTGTACTAAGTTTTTTTAGGAGCGCGGTCGATCGCATCTTGCTGCTGAAGTGATTTTCAAAAATCACAAAAACTTTTGAAAAAAAGACATGCTTTCTTGACTGCTTGAAGGAGTTGTTACTCATCATAACCATCATGATGTTTTTTGTTACACATAAACCTTTTCATGAACCCATTTGTGTCATGAATGTCTTCCTCCATTTCTCCTTCAAAGCAGATTGGTCATCCCTATGTTGAAGCCCATATTCCATTGAATTATCCTTCATGACTTCGCACACGCCTATCTTTCTAAGTTGCATACATCTCTTTATCTTTTTCAGTTCAATTTTCCTTGTCAATAAAACTATCCAACTCCCTTTCCATGACTACATTTCCTTTCCATACGCACTGTTAATACTGAGATATTTTCATTTATAGTCCTACCACTCTTTTTATCAGAACTCACGTTGACTAAGGTGGGATTCCTTAAGGCCCACCTTTCAACAAGTCTTTCCCCATCGACCTCAACACCTTATTTGGGATATAGACTAGAGTCCATTTTGAGTACCTCGAGGCTTGCATGCCTTAATGGCAAGTTCTCTCGCTGACAATCTTGGGAATACATCAATGTCACTTGATCATCAAATCTTGCAAGTGGCTCGACATCAACTCATTCAGTCGCACTTCGCAAGATGTACTCGGGTACCTTGGCACTCATTGACATCAATGATGATTTGCCTCGCATTGGTTAATGGCATTCATCATTGGTCGGTAATCCAATGAATTATTTTCATGATCAACATTGACACATTCATTCGCATGATTAGAATTGTACCATTAGGTTTAGTAGCGGGTGAAGACTATACAATTTTCATGACTCTATCAGCAGTTACAACAGCATGACTTCATCTATACGAAGTACCACAGTTCCACTTTCATACTTTCTCTTTTCCATGATTCATTCAGTAGCAGTTCAAATTCCTCCACTCCACATTCTCTGATCCAACAGACAGCAGTCGCCGCTACAGGAATAGTCACTTTTCACATGATTCTGCAGCAATGACATCTTCCATGCTCTAGCAGTGGCATCAACCATATTCCTATTGCATAGTTCATCAACATTTTGGGTAAGTGGAGGTATGTTATTTTCTAAACTTTAATCATGTAATTCCTCAACTGCTAGCAATGAATAATTTGGAAAATTCCCTCATCAAGTTCCCTTTCCTTTTCACTTCTATAACTTATGCCATGTTTCATGAGGACATGTAACCAGTTCAATTGGGGGTAGGGGACTTTATTCACTATAATCACTCCACTTTTCCACTACCATCATTCCATTTTTCATCTCATTTACCATTTATGAACATTTTTTTCCAACGATACTCTGTTGCACTTTGCTTCATAAGCATTGTTATACATATTGCCATGATTCAAACATATACAAAAAAGGGCTTTCTTATACTCAGTGATGTTTCCTTATGCACATTGATAGCATATATTTTCCAGTAAAAATATGGGAAAATTATTATCATAATAGCAAGAGAACAAATAACGAAATGAATGTTGTTAACACAAGAACCAACTTTCTTTATATTCATGGTTGTAACACAAGAACCAACCATAAGAAAAATGTCAGTTTTTACTCATGTAAATCCCATCCTGGAAACATTCATTATCATCACTCAAAGCCAACATTCAGATGCCAAAATTTCTTGAGAAGATCCATGCATGGTTGCATGAGGACATGCAACAAGTTAAGTTGGGGGGTATGTTGGGGCTCAGAAATGTCCTATTTTCATCCACCTTTCCCTTCATCATTCTTCACATTTAATCACCCCATTAACCTTTCACGATATCATTTCATAAATATACTTGGGTTACACCTTATTATTTTCCACTTTATTCATTTTAGTATTAAAAGGGATTTTGTGATTAAATGTTAGAAAATTGACATGTTTTCATATATATCTCAAAAATGTGTGAGCTTTATAATGTGTAGGAAGATGTGAAGGATTAATTCAAAAGGACTTCTCGAATACTTCCTCCACCATTTCAAGATTTGAGGAGATAATTCAAGGAGAAGATCATGGATATTTGGTTGGCATATCTTATCCAAGATATATGAGAGATATGTGTGAGGATTTGAAGGGATTATATTTTGTAATTATTGGAAATAGGTTGAGAGAAAAGTGGATCTGTAATAATGACATGGTTATCTTATATTCAAGGCTCTCATGTATAAAAGGGAGTGCTCTCTCTTCATGAGGATTCAATTTAGAGGATAGAATTAGAGTAGTAATCAAGTAGAGAATTAGAGTATTCATTAATGGTAGCCATTTGGATTTGAAAGAAAGGGATTCTTAGCTTTGATTCATGGATTTGGTTTTCATGCTTTCATTATTTTGTGATGAGCATTGATTTGAGTATTATAATGTAAGATTGCTTCATTGGCGTGATCTCACATATGTTGTTGTATCATTCAACTCTTCACATGTTGTATTTGCTTTTCCTTCATGTAGTTATCCATTCCTAGATTAATTGCATTAATGCAATTTCTCATTCCTAGATTAATTTCATTTGCGCAATTTCCCATTCCTAGATTAATTTCAATTCCAAATCGTGTGTTTCAATTTCCTACATTAGATTAATGATTCAATTTCAGTTATAGATTAAACATTAGATTAGATTAGCCCCACTTCAGTCCTTCATATACTTTGTGTGTGCTTCGTAAGTTTATGATCCTCAAATTGACAAATTAGATAGTTGGGCAAGTACTACAACTCAATTAATACAACATTAGTTTGGCCCAATATAACGACTGTCGTTCCCTTGTCATGATTGTTGTTCCTTTTGCAAGTAGTGTTGTTCATTTGAATGGAACAATTGTCGTTCATTTTGTTACGATTGTTGTCCCTTTGCAAGGGTTGCATCTCTGGAGGATGAGTATTGAAAACAGAAGGTAAGAAGCTATGTAGGCGACAAGTAAAATGCTTGTGCTAGCGCCTACCTTTGGATGATGCATAAAGGTTATATTTTAGGACATCTTTAGAGCCCAACACTTGGCACAAAATCTGCAGGCTTTCCCTCCACATTGTGCCATAGTTGTGAGGTTTGCAAATTCATTTTATTTTGTCCACCTTTGTCCTTAAGGTAAAGTTGTGTGGCTAGTTTGTTCATTCAATTTGTTTCAAGATATTTTATTTTTTCCATTTGTTCCCACACCTTGCATGTGAGTGGCTTTTCCACCCTTGCAATATCGTGACGACTAGTTAGAATTTCCTTTTTTGCAAAGTAATCAAAATTTTGTCCCCGCCCTTTGCCCTGTATTCCCTCCCCTTGCCACTTTGTGGATCTTGGGTAACAATAAAGGGAAAATGATTGTGTGGCTAGTCTAATTAGGCACCTAATTCCATTATTTCTAAAACCATTAAAAAGGGGTGACTTGGGAGGCTAGAAGGGTTTGAAGTCAGGGACAGTTTCACAGCACTAAGTGTCCTCCTTGTTGAGCATCCAAGCATTTTGGATTTGACCTATGGAACTAGGGGGGAACCTTGTTGTTCCCTTGTTGAGAACCCAACACTTCCTCTTGGTTGAAGGGATAAGTACTTGGGGTAGTAACATAGCTTAGGTTTGCAACATTCACATCTATTTGCCCCTAATTCAAAGAGAGACCTAAAAATATATTAAAAATAACCTACACACTTTTCACACCATCTACATCTCAATCTTTCTTTTTCCTTTTGTTTCAAGCAATTTACTTTCAAGCAATTTCATTTTCAGCAATTTCCTTTCATGTGAATATCTATTTTCAAAGTATTATTTATTTCAAGTATTATTTATTCTTTATTGCAAGCATTCTTTATTTTTGTGAAATAATTATTTTAAGTGTAAAGTTGTTTTTTTCATTGTGTAGATATTTCATAAATTTGTTTCATTATTTTAGAAGTATATTTCTTTTGTGTATATTGGAATAATTGGAATTTGATAATATTTAGTCATTGGTCTAATTGTTTTTTTATAAAGTAAAGGCTTGTTTTTCATTGAATTTTTGCATTT
>ML824601.1:97259-110143 GCA_009831015.1 Picea engelmannii | reverse complement strand
TTATGATAAGTCTCATAGGGACACTCAACACTGAACTTCCCCCTCAGTTGAGAGATTTCAGTCATATTATTCCTTTAAGCATGTATACACCTATTTGTATACTTGTAGGTGCATCTCTTACACTTTTTTTTTTTACCTCATCCATTCACATTGCTATTTTAGTTTAAATATTAGTGTTATTCAGTGTAATCCCACTCCTGTAGGATTGACCATCATTTCCTAAAAGAACTAGTAGGCTTCCTCTGCCACAAACTAGCATGATTCAATGTCGTTGGGGTAAAATCCCAAATGAATTTTAAATCTACATCCTTCTACTCAAGGAACTTATGAAAATTATTTTCGTTTGGCAGAAACATTCTCAACATGCTCATCCTAGCCTTGGTAACCCAAGCGTATGTCTGTAAAACAACACATACGATTACAGAGTGAAGACAACTTCTTTATTTGGAAACATTAGCAACATACAATGAAAATTTCCAAAACATCTATCAACAGTAAAAATATCTCATTCATCTCTTCTGTAGAGGTTTACTAAGCTTCTTAGGAATAAGTTAAGATAGGGTGTCACCCCTTAAAGTCCTCCAAAAATATTTTCATATGACTCGTCCATGAGCCCAAGTAGGCCAAGTGTTGTTGTTGTGCTATGATACCAATTGTAACGCACCTGACCCCTAAATGCTCTTTTAAGGGGTGGGGCATCATAATTTCATTTTCCTTAACTATCGCAAATCCTAATTCCAGGATTTATATCATTTCCTTCTCATCCACAACTCTTCAACCTTTTCCTCCATGCTCAAATCCGGGCTCCTAACTGGTAGATACGTCCTTCCCAATTATTCTTGTGTTTATTGGTCAAAGGCCATGTGGCACCCACGTGGATCCACCTCACACGTATCGTCTCCAAATTCCTACATCGATGGTGGAAGTCCATCCACCATTTGATCCCACGATTGGACCCAATCCACGTCTAACACACAGGCCAGCGGGGAATTCATCACTTCGGCGTTGAATGCCTCTTTTTTATCTATGCACAAGATGTCCCAGAGTCCCGAACTCTCGAATTACTGTAAGCTTTCCATGTGGCTCCGACCTTTAGGCCTTTTGGTATCTCTAGAATACTACACCCTGAATCCTCCAGAGTCCCGAAGTCCCGGGCCTCCTAGAGTTCCAGTCACTTCACTAACCATTATGGCTAGGTGGGCACATACCAGGGGCTGACATGTGTCACATATCAATGGGTCTATAGGGTATGTGATATGTGCAAATCCAGATGACAAGTGGCACGTCAAACTTGGGTCCACTTCACCCTGGGTGATGTCACTACACCACGTCACTCCTAACTGATCTCCATTCATACCCTTCGATCTCGTGGACAAGGTATGTCCATGGAACCCTTGGATCAACAACCTTCGCTACTTCGTAACTTCAGTGTTTGGGGGTTTCATGGTGTAAATTTCTCCTTTCTCTTGGAGTTTATCAACATCGATTTGACCACAGCCTGGATCTGATGGTTAGGAAAAGTCCCGAAGCATCCTCAAATCGACAGATCTCGCCACTTCGGGCTTCGAAGCTTTTCGACACACCACACCTCAAATCCTATGGAGTACCCAATCTCCGGACTAAAGGATATAGCGCCATGCGTCCACTGTATATCAATGGATGAGAGGGATCCTGAAGGATCCAAGGATCGATGGTCCTCATTACTTCGCTACTCTAGACTTTGGAAGTTGTACGACACAAAATCCTCTTTTCTCCCAGATTCAGTCAGCGCCAAGTTGACCACAACCTAGATCTGACGGTCCGAGGGTATCCACGTAACCCCTGAGATCTACGAATCGTAACTTCCACTCAAGGGTCCCTTGGGTCCCATTGTTGGGCCATTCCTAGAGGGACACTGTCATCCCAAAACACTTTTATAAGAATATGTGGTACATGCCTCTGGTCATCAAAGTCCCTTTACCTTGCCACAAGGTTGTCATATCTAGCAATGTCATCATTCAGCACGTGGCCCCCCACGTGCTCTCGACATGATACATGTGTCCCCACGATCGAATGGTCAAGAGGGGTCTCGAAGGATCCTTAGATCCACAGTCCCCATCACTTCGCAACTTCGGCCTTCAGAGGGTTTTGACATTACAACACCCCTATACTCCCGAAGTGATCAACGTTAGGGTGACCACGTCATAGATCTGACGGTTGGGACAGTTCCCGGGAATCCTCAGATCTATGACCCAGAATAACTTCGGGTTGTGGGACTTCGGAGGATCTGTCTCCCTTACGACGAATACCAAATTTCGCTGAAATCGCGAAGACTGAAGGAGTTGAGGATTTAACACCTACGCTCCTTCTCTAAATCCAACAGTCGTGACAGACCTTGGGTCCTTTTGAATGGATCTCATTCACTCATCTTTCCAAACGAAAGGATCTTCCCTTTCAAGACTTAAATTTCTCTATCCTTCATGAGTTGCATCAGTTATGAAGGACTTAGGCATTGGCACACGCTTTGTGCTCTTTCTCCTGAGCTTAACAAACTCCTTTTTCCCAAAAGACTCAAAACAGCTGGGAATATCGACATGCATATGGGGAAACTATGTCCAAGGCTAACAAACTCACATTTCATCTGCTTAAAATTGAGCCACTACAGGGATAGAGCATTTACATATACAAACCATATAGTTCCTTACTTTCTTAACTACATAATCAAGCAAAGATAAAGGGATACAATCTAGTCATCAAGCAAACATGCACATCCCTACAACATTCATAGGATATCCAACTTTAATCTACAGTTACAGTTCAATTACACATGATATGAGAATACTTATCTATTACAGGTTGCAACCAACTAACTAACTGTGGGTGTCCACCTTTCCACCCAACCATAGGCTCAAAGGCATTTATTCTTAGCACTCTCGCCACCCCTGTGCAAAGCCATGATATCACTAGGGAATTTATGTGAATTCTCAAATGTTATTTCTCTTTCACAGCTTCTGTGAGGTTTATCATATGCTTCCTCAACATCAAGATCATGGCCTTCTACTTAGGTCTCGTTCTCCACTAGAGAGCTCCCTGCATTCTCTTGTCTTCCCTTTTATTCTTTTCATGCCTTGCATGCACATACTTCCTTGAGAAGGTTATCCTTCCTATCATGTTCCTTCTGTCAGAAGGAAACTCGGGTAGTCTAGGTCTGCAGGACCCTATGGTACTTCGAGCTGACCTTTTGTAGATAGACCATGCTTCCATTCATGGGGGTGATTGATGGTTCAACCACCGGTTCTTTATTCATTAACTGATTCCTCCTTGGGGACCGGAGGAGGTTTGTTATCCTCAATAAAGGAAATTTGGGTTCATTCGATATAATGAACCCTCTCTTATAGTTTTCACATTCTTTCCTCTAGTGATATCATGGCCAATACTTTCAAGGCTTCGGCCCCACAGTCAGTTGTTTGTAATTCAAACAATAATACATTTACATTGTTCCCATGCCATAGCATGGTGATTATGATTAACGATTAATTACAAGCTGGGGGAAACAAGGGTGTTACATGAACCCAAAAGTGTAAACCTATGACAATAAAGTAAATAGTATATCATAAGAAATCACCCATGCATCAATCATAACAGAGATATCCTGGAATAATATATCATTTCCCTAACTCTGTCATGGCTTTAAACATATATATCTCTATACATTCATTTTAACTGCTTTGTGTTGGGTGCCTTGTGCAGAGTTAAAATCTTGATCAGAAAGAAGTTCCTATACTAAATGAAAGAGACGGTATTTCTTTGTCTAGTGTCTCTCAATGTATAAGAAAATCAAATTGGAGAGGAAGTTATCGATGATAGAGAACATACAGGAATTCTAGTGGAAGAAGTAGCATTTCCATCATATGCAATACAGTGTTGGAAAAACATCAAGGAGAAATGTGGTCAGGTTGGGAGAGTAAATTTGTGAAACAAAACATGTCTAAAAGTCTTTCTCAACCAATGTCTACTAGGAACTTTCCATGAACCAATGTATAATATAGTTAAGTTATCTGAATCCCAATTTATGCTTAGAGTATAGGAAGAAAAATATAGCCTACCATGGTACTACGGAGAATATAAACCAGATAAATGGCTGCCCAAAAGTTATTGGCTCCTTTGGAGTTCCTGGTGGTGTTTGTAACCTTGATTTACTCATACTATCAATCGAAATTACACCTATTCTTGCCTGAAAAAGAGAACCCAAGTGGATCCCAAAGAAATCTAGTGCAGAGGAATACGCCCATGCTTTGCATTGGATTTGGATTGCTGGGAATCTCATCTTTATGGAGAGAAAGAGAAATTCAGGGTCAAATTATTGATTGATTGATTGGAGAGATCAAATTCAATCAGAACCTAGCTGGTGGATCCTTTCCTGCACATTGGTTTATGAAGGTTGGTCATTGTATTGTTTCATTGTTTGACGAAATATTATCTTCTTCATCATGAAGCTTGTTGATGAAGGTGAGGTAAAAGGATATCTTGTTGATGAAGGAAAATTCTTATATTTCGGTTTCCCTGATGCCCATAGGTCCATGAAGGATTTAGGGTTCTTTCAAGAAGTTATTGTAAAAACCCAATGTTTGTCAAGGCATTAAGGTCTCTACAAGTTCCATTTTTCTATGAAGACAAGGTCCTGAGGTCTGTTGCCACTCAATTTTTCCTCTCTGGATGTGCAAGGTATTCTGATCCAAGTGGATATTGGTGGCCACCCACCTTTTCCAACTGGCTCAAAACCGTTTTCTAGCAATTTTGGTAATTTACTATTTTTAAGAGTTTTTAACTTCCGGGGCCATTTTTTGGGCCTAAATGAAGGTTTTTTGGGATTGATATTCTCATTGATTTCCAAAGGCTCCCATTGATCCCCCTGATTGAATATCTTCGACGATACCTTTCCAACAAGCTATCATGCGCCCCAAACGGAGATCCTATGTCAAAGTTATGCCCCCGGGAAGTTGATACACCAAACTACCCAAAACGGGCTCCACAAAACTGTTGGCTTTTCATCTTCCAGGGTTAGGGTTTTGTATTTTTTTTATGATAAAAAGGCCTTTGGAGCCTCATTGTAATATCATCTTCTCATGGATGCAAGTATCAGTCACATCTCTTCTCAGAGATAAGCTGCCACCATTCTAGCAAGTTTTTCACTCTATATTTTTACAGTCTTTGTACATTTTCGCTCATTAATAGAAAATTATGTATTAGTGTATCTCTGTGTTTATGGTTGCATTTATGATACATTTCTTTTATATTATTGGATATCCAATATATCTCTATACATTTCTTTATTATATCTCCGCTCTCATTTTGTACCAAAAATAATCTGGATCAGTGGTATCAGAGTAGGCTTCTCTTTATCGTTTTTTTTAGTGCATGTCCCCGATGAGGTCCAAGTATAGCAAGTTGGGTCTCGATCTTGTCTCTCTTGAAGACAATCGCTCTCGCACGCCCAAGAAACCCTCCATGGTGAAAGAAAAGAAAAACGATGGAGCAGGCGATTCTCTCAATTTGTTGCTTGAGCAAGCTCTCACGCGACAGAGGGACGAAATGATGGAGAATTTTTCCCACATCCTTCAACGCCTGCCAATAGAAGCATGAGAATCTTCATCAAAAAACCACTTTGGAAGCACCTCTCCTTTCAAGGTACAGGTTAATTTTTATATTCCCATATTTGAAGGTCAGATAGATGCGGATTCCCTCGACAAATGGTTAAATTTGTTAGAAGGTTATTTCTCTGTTCATAATTTTTCTGACGGGGAAAAGATCACCTTCACACTCCTTAAATCTCTCCCCCATGTCAAACATTGGTGGGAAACTTGTTGGGAGAAAAGTTCCACAGACGATTCTGGAATATATGGGGTCGATCCCACTTGGTATTTTTTTGTGGATGCGGTAAAGGAACAGTATTAGCATGTTGGCAACTATGAGGACCAATACATGAGATGGACCACATTGCGGCGAGAGAGGGGCCAAGAAGTTTTGGATTTCACCAATACCTTCCATGCCTTGCGCACCAAGCTGGGTATCAAATAATTTGAACGACATTTGGTTCTGAAATATCGTGGGGCTCTACATAGATACATCCAAACTGAAATGGATTTTCTGGACATCTCATCACTCGTTGTTGCTTATCGATATGTTGTTAAAATCGAGCAGAAATTTAAGCACCAGAAAAAATGGGAGTTTGGGTCTTCAAATATGCAACAACTAAAGTATGATAAAGACGACCCTAACAAATAGTCTCTCGAAAACCATTCCAAGCCATCGGAAAAGAAGGGTCACGGGAAGACAAAGAAGAACATCGAAAAATGGTGCAATTTCCACAAAATCCCCTAGAACAACACCGAGGAATGTTGCTCAAAATAGTCATTGGTGGTCGATATCAAAGACGAGTCGAACCCTGATTCAGAATCTGATTCTGAAAATACTGGTAAATGAAAGATCATTGACGCAGACCCCACTACTATTGTTGCGACCACAACAATTCGACCAGAAGAACCAATAGATCCTCAAGAGGGTGAGCACCTTTTTCATTCACATATGTGGGTGAAGGGGACCCCGCTGCAATTTATTATTGATAGCAGAAGCCAGAAGAACCTCATCTCATCAGAGGTCGTCAAACTGTTGGGATTGTCGACAACACCACACCCACGGCCATACACCATCGGGCCGATTCCCCAGGGATGAGATCTTCGTGTCAACCAACAATGTCGATTGTCATATGGAATCCAACCCTTCAAGGATGAGGTATTATGTGATGTTGCCCCACTGGATGTCTGTGATGTTCTCTTGGGCCAACCATATATGTGGAAGCGCCATTTTGTTTATGAGTCTCAACCCCGTAGTGTCATTGTTTCTCTGGGGGTCATCTCTACAAAATACCAGAGGTAGTTTCGACTACTGTTCCACCTAAACATTGTCACAAGGTAGTATCTCATACTACAAAATTTAGCTTCTTCACAATTTGTTCAAAAGGTGAACAAAAGGATACTGCAACCACTACAACCTCGGCCCAAGCACCTTCTATCCAACAGAATCAGGTCGAAAATATTGCAACAAAGTCTAAAGATTCCTTCTACACATAGGCATATCATGTAGCTAGACTGGTTAAAAAGTTCCAACTCTTCTAGCCACATGTGCGTGACAACCTTCAACAAGCTAAGCAGACAACTTCTCCAACAAGGCAAGCAACTCATCAAGATGCAGATACAACAAACGCTTTTCCCTCTCCCCCGGGCACTCAACGCAATGGAGACCATTTCTTCCAAAGGAGGGAGGATTGATCTAGGTGTATATCGGTGGCCACCCACCTTTTCTTACTGGCTCAAAATAATTTTCTGGCAATTTTGGTAATTTACTATTTTTAGCAGTTTTTAACTTCCGGGGCCATTTTGAAGACCTAAATGAAGGTTTTTTGGGATCAAGCTTCTCAATGAAATCTAAGGGATCTGATTGAGCCCCCTAATTTAATATCCTCGACGATACCTTTCCAATGATCTATCGTGCACCCCAAACGAATATCGTATGTCAAAGTTACGCCCTCGAGAAGTTGATACACCAAACTACCCAAAACGGGGTCCACAAAACTGTTGGCTTTTCATCTTTCGGGGTTAGGGTTTTGGATTTTCTTTATGATAAAATGACCTTTGGAGCCTCATTGTAAGATCATATTCTCACATATGCGAGTATCCATCACATCTCTTCTCAGAGATAAGATTCCACCATTCTAGCGAGTCTTTCAATCTGTATTTTTACAGTCTTTGTACATTTTCGCTCATTAATAGAAAATTGTGTATTACTGTATCTTTGTGTGTATGGTTTCATCTCTGATACATTTATGTTATATTAATGGATATCCAAGATATCTCTGTACATTTCTTTATTATATCTCTGCTCTCATTTTGTACCAAAAATAATTCGGATCATCTTCACTGAAGACAAATTGAAGGAAACTCAGAAGACAAACCATTGTCACCTCAATTTTCCTTCCCACTCTTCAAGGTGATCCAAGACCACCATTAGGGAGGATTCCCTACAAAATATTTAATTTCTTCAACTCATAGATGCCTAATAACAACTATATGCTTAACCCTCTGCTTTGCATGAATGCATATTATGACAACACCCCATTCCAATGACCTGGAAATGAGTTCACCTCAATTTCCTCATATGAACCATATGAGGAATCCTTGTTAGATATATATATTTTTGATCAAAATAGGCATATACAAGATCTCTCTTGAGATTTCAATTTCTAATTAATGAAGGGGGACCCCTTCACCATGTGATATACGAATTTCCAAACATGAGAACATAGTTTTGGATAGACAAAGGGAGCTAATTGTTGACATATAACACTGTAAGAGTATTGCTCCAGCAATGAGGCAAGCACTTGGGTGATTGAGGGTTGTTATATATCTTAAAAGTTGGTTACGTATGCTCCTGTTCAACTGTTGTACATGCGCCCTAGTATGTTATATGCAGACCTATAAGAGGAATAACAAAATCCACAAATTTTCCAGCATATGGAAATCCCCTCTCTAATAGTTCTTTCACAGTTTTGTTTGAAGGATGTTTTTTAGATAGTGAATTTTAGCTGTTAAATACTCTTTAATGCCAATACAACCAAATGTAAAGCAACTGCTAGTGCATTTCTCAGAAAAATACAAAGACCAATTTTTAGAAATGGAAACAGATTTATCTCAAGCATGCAACCAATATGAATTTCTAGGCACAAGAGTGAGTGTTCTAATTTACAACGTGATTCTAAAGCCTTCATGTTCTAAGGTCAAGATTATAAAAAATTCCATCGACACATTTTGTCAAACAGTTAAGTTGTTACCTTGCACTCCTTTTCTTATACACAAAATTTGTATGGTATTCTTGTTGTTGTTGTAAGCATGAGATTTCAGGGCTGAATGGGCTGAGAATAAAGCTTGAAAGATTTGTTTCCCTAAAACTATATGGTCAATGCATAAAAAGAGGATCTGGACACTTACAAAACTCAAAAGCAAGTATGTTCATGGTGGACTACTCAGTCCACAGTAGAATTCAACTTCCCCACTCTAATATACTAGCCAGCAATGAAGCATACCATACCAGAGGTGAATACCACGATTTTTGCAGAGTTAGTGCTCCCCTCAAGTGTAATACGATTTTTGGTGGGTAAAATCGGCCTCTCCATGAAAGATATGCACCCAATACACCCTAAATTTTCCCCCACTGTAGAGAAACGTCCTTCAATGAGAGTATGCTATCCAACACAAAACATTTGACCTCCTTTTAACCCAAACTCAATCAGAAATCATGAAACTCTTCCACCACCAAGAGAAACTCAATTGCCAAAGAATAAACTAACCTTCTATGAATATCAATGAATAAATATGGATGGTAACATTACATATTTCCCAAAGATTCGTGAATGCAAATTTTAATGGTTTGTTTTTCCTTACGTGTGGGATCTTTTAATTTTTGAAATCTTGATGGGTACATTACATATTTCCCAAAAATTCATGAATTCACATTGTTAATGGTTTGATTTTCGTTGCGCGTGGGGTATTTTATTTATTTTTTTGTTTGAATAGTCGGTGCTAAATTGGCCACCATTAGCACCGGATTTAGAGTCGACTATTGATAGAAAATGTAATCAATTTGGGGCACTAAATGGGGTGAAAATTGTTCCTCATTTAGCACAAATTGTGGAAGATTGTCAAAAAAGGAATAAACAACGTGTTTGGGAGGTAACTCACCCAATTCGACAAGAAGAAGATCCACTATATGAGTGAGTAAATGATTGAAATTGGCCAGAGGACAGTTACATAAACAATAAATGTGCCCATATGGCAACTAGGGTAGTGCTCCACTTGTTTAATAAGTCAACAACCTAGAAATGCCAAAACAATGTCCAAGATAGCAAGGTTACTGAGGGTGCTTCCTCCAATGCAATAACCAACTTATCAAATGATGGATCGCATGGACATGTCTGCAATAGTGGCCCCTTGGTTGTCATAACAACCCCCTTAAAGAGATGGATGTCCTCAAAATGTGTGCCATTAGTACCACTTTATGTTTAAAAAACCATCTCTCCTCAAACCAAGGGCCAAAAGTGGGACAACTTAGGAAAATACTCATAAAGGGTGAAACATCCCACTAAGCCAATCTGAAACCCCAAAACCATGTGCTAGAGCATGAAACATTGTGCTAATACCACCAATCATATCAAAACAATGGGTCACTCTAGAACTATGTGCAGGGTAGTTAGGCCTCCTCAATAAATGTGCCAAAATGTAATGACCAAGGGAGATTTCCATGATATGAGTCAACAAACCTCCTTGAAATCTCAACCACATGCTAAAAATAGAGCCCTGAAGCTAAGGCACTCCTCACGAATATATCTCAACCATCAATTGCAAAACACACTTTCCAAGGCATGCACCTTAGGGATATGTTCCCTAGAGTGAGGGAACACTATCTCAAGGAGTATCAATCAATGAAAAATAAAACTTAGGGAAAACCCTTAGTTGATGGGTATCCCTCTCCATGAATGTGCTAAGGCTAAAAAAAGAGTGAACCATATATGTAAGACCCTCATCAAGCTCAATTCTCTATCAATATCCACACGTAATATGAAATCTTCCAAATATGAAATTATTCCCCAAGAGATGATGCTAAATGAAACAATAAATATCAAATCCATAATTGATAGCCATCAAGACACACATCCTCCAAACACAACCTGCTTGGCTAGGGTCTTCAAACTAGTACAATGCCTCATAGAATATTAGGGGTAACATGTAGAATAGGTTAGCCATATGTAAGCCAATTGATTTATGAGACCACTATTGCAAGATGAGGCAAGAGGACATATTTAAGAGTTGTTAGCAAAATTGCAAATGACAAAATGTCATGCTTCAAGCAATTAAAGATAAGCCTTTGTGAAAAGAGGGATAAGTTAGCTCGTGTGGTAGATGAAAGGACATATCTCACAATGATTTGAATAAGTAACTTTGTTAACTTCATTATTTTTATATTGTTTGCATTTTAATTTTGGGAATACATTTTTTATTATGTTTGATTAAGAACTAAACATAAAATAACAAAATAAAAGATTTTAATCACCTAGAATTAGGTGAAATTTTAATAAATTAAAGTTCAATTTTAGTTTCCTATTTCATATCAAAACATCAATATTCAATCTCAATGATTTCATTAAGTATTAAAACCCTCCCATACCATCAATGCATTCACCTAGTCCAACCATGTAAAATTTCATTGCATACAATCACATTTTGAAGAAATTTGAACGTTGGCCACATTCACTGCTCACTGTGTCAGGTCGGTTGATGACATTGCAGGTGAGCATGTTGGAAAACATTCCATGACATTTCAAGAGAGTTACGACCAAGATTTTGTAGATGGAAATGACGAATGATGAAAACATAATGAAGGTTCATGCAAATGTGGAGGATGTAGATGATTATGCAGGGACGCCAAGCATCCTTGACTCTTGAAACCCTTGCATACCATCAAGGCATGTGTCTCGTTTAACCATGTCAAATTTCGACCTAACCCCTAACCCCTAAGCCATTGACCCTTAAATCCTTAATCCATAATCCCTAAACCCTTAATCCCTCAACCTTACTTAATCACTAATCCCTTAACACAAAATTCCTAAATCCCTTAACCCCCAATCCATCGACCCTTAAACACTTAAAACCTAATCCATAATCCCTTAATCCATAAAACCATATGCCCTAATAATTTAAACATTAATCCCCTAGCCCATAAAACCTAAGCCATCAACCATTAAACTACCTAACCCATAAGTTCCAAATCCCTTATCTCTTGACTCTTAATCCCTTAAACCATAAACCCTAATTCATTAACCCTTACTCTATGTACCCCAAATTCCTAAATCCCATAATCCTCAAAGCCCCTATCCACTTAACCCCCAACACCTAAACTAATTAACTATTTAGGCACATCCGACGCTAAACCCCATTCATTGCTCACTGTGTGACATTGGTGGATGACATTGGTGATGGGCATGTTGGAAGACATTCCATGACATTTCAAGAGAGTTTTGACCATCATTTTGTAGATTTGAATGATAGATGTTGACAATGAGACTGCATGATGAACATTGATGCAAACGTGGACGATCTCAAAAATTATGTGGGGGCATCAGGTATCCTTGAGTTTTGAAACCATCGCATACCATCCAGGCATGTGTCTAGTCTAACCATGTCAAATTTCAATGCATATAGGAACAGTTTGAAGAAATTTCAAAGTTGGCCCCATTCACTTCTCACTGTGTGACATCGATGGATGGAATTGGCGATTGGCATGTTGGAAGAGGTTCCATGAAATTTCAATAGAGTTCTGACAAATCCCTAACTCCCCTAACCCCTAATCCATTGACCCTTACATTCGTAATCCCTAATCCCTAATTAACCCTTAATCCCTCAACCTTAGTTAATCACTAATCCCTTAACACAAAATCCCAAAATCCCCTAACCCCTAAGCCATCAACCCTTAAAAACTTAACACTAATCTCTAATCCCTTAATCCATAAACCCCTTTACCCTAAGCCCTTAAAAATTAATCCCCTAACCTATAATCCCTAATCCATTAATAATTAAACTGCCTAACCCATAAGCACCAAATCCCTTACCTCTTGACCCTTAATCCCTTAAACCCTAACCCCTAATCCATTAACCCTTAGTCCATGTACCCCAAATCCCTAAATCCCATAATCCTCAAAACCCCTATCCACTTAACGCCCAACACCTCAACTAATTAACTATTTAGGCTAATCTGGCTACATCCGGCGCTACTTCTAGTGCTAACTGGGCCACTAA
>ML824600.1:81497-95262 GCA_009831015.1 Picea engelmannii | reverse complement strand
GCCTCTTCTCCATGGATTTCCATTGCCGAAACACTCTTATTACTTACTTGATCATTTGAATCCATGCCCAATGGACTACTTTTCGGTCCAACCCATCAACCCTAAAAACCTCAAAACTTTTTGTTGCCCACAGATCTGCCCATTGTTAATATTATTGAATATCTTATCGTGACATATATTCGAGAGATCCCTATCGGGTTGGGAGGGGCAACCTCTAATCAAAAGTGGTTCATGGTTATCTCGGAATTTACTTGCACGAAACCCAAATCAAGTTCTGAATGATAACTTATTTTTTCATTTAAAATGTGCTAAGGCTTGGCTCTGTTACAGCCTAGAACCAACTCTTGCGACAACATCCTTCATGACCTACCTGAAATTACATGAATAATTTACCAAAGTTCACAGGAGAGGGAGATTTAACGGCAACAAAGCACATAAACTTTTTCGACCAATTCCCTGATATCCTCAACATTGAGCATGAGGATGTTTATTCGAGACTTTTGGTGCAAACCTTTGAAGGCCAAGTAAGAATTTGGTTTCGAGGGATTCCAGTGGGATCTATAGCATCTTATGAGGCACTGGAAACTACCTTCTTAAGGTAATGGGGAGAGAGAAAAGATCACTTGTATTACCTAACAGAATTCGAGGCTTTGAGAAAAAATAATTCAGAGTCAGTATTAGAGTTCATCCAAAGGTTTAATAAAATTTATCACAAAATTCCAGCATAATTTAAACCCTCATAGCCTGCAACTAAGGTAACATTCGCAGGAGATTTCAAGCCAGAATTTTCCCTGCTTTTGAGAGAAAGGAGATATGTTGATCTCACCAAAATGAAAGACGACGACATCAAAATTGAGTCCAACATGATGGAATCTAGTAAAATGAAAGAGAAAGTCAAAATAGGAAACAAAGACACTAAGCGCTTCAAGGAGTAAGTTGGAACTTTCATATCTAGGAAGTTCGTTGAGGAAAAAATGGATTATATGGCCAAAATAATAAAATAATTATCAAACAAGATCTCCAGAATGGAATTAGACCAGGCTAATCCTGATCCTTTTGCTAGGAGAGACTTCAAAAGGAATCGAAATCCATAGACCTAGTAGAGACTGGTAAAAAATGAGGATCAGAAAATCAAAGCTCCTTTAAAAACAAAAAACTTTATGCAAAGTGATGATGCACAAGATTTTGAAGGATTTGATGAAGATATAGGCAACCTCAGTGATAATGACCAAGAACCTCATCTGACCAGATAGGATTATGAAAGGTATTTAGATCAAGAACCATTATTTGGAGATGAGGTGAGTACAAATAATATGGGGGACTCCAATTATCAAGGAATCACTTACTCTATAATGGATGAGTGCCAACAAAAATATAATTTAAGGCCTAGAGATAAAAAATTTACAACTGATCCACCAAAGAAAATTTTGTCGAGAAGTAAAAAGAATGAGACCTCTCAACCATCCACTGAAAAGCTAACGACCAAAACAAAGATATTTGAGACGCAAGATACCAAGATGAAGACGGTCGAAACAAAGGAAACACAAATCAATAGAACAGAAAAAAGATACACAGAGATACCATCCAGGGAAGGCAAAAGGAGGATTAGAAGTTTCCATCTAGAAACTTCCAATATCCGAGATTCTCGGATATTGAAATTCACACGGATTCTATTAATTTGTAAGATGATAATCCTACTATAATGTTTGGTCCGCATATCGAAAATGCCAAAGATCTTGTCGCTCCTTTTTATATCACGCTGACTGTGCATGATCACTTAATACATAATTGTATGTTGGATTTTGTATCCTCACACAACTTAATGCCCAAAGCCATTATGGAAAAAATGGGCCTCAAGGTTAATAGACCCTACCAAGACTTGTATTCTTTCGATTCGAGAAAATTTAAGTGCCTCGGCATAATTAAAGATTTAGTAGTTAATCTTACACAGATCCCTGTGAAAAGTATTCTCATGGATGTAGTTATTGTTGATGTTCCTGCAAAGTATGACATGTTGTTGTCCAGGTCTTGGGGTGTTAAAGTTGGAGGATCGTTGCAACTTGATATGACTTATTCCATGATCCCTATCTTCGGTGGACAGTTCACCCATCTGTACAGGGAGACGAGATTAGCATATACTGTAAGTGGCCCACAAAACCCAAATAACTACCCAGTATATGTTGTTGATCAAGATTTAGGGAACTTCATATTATCAATTGATGATAGTTTAGATGAATGTACAGAAGAAAGTTGTACAGAAGAAGAAAAACAAAAAATAGAAAAAACAAATAAAAATGCAAATAGTGTAGGAGTTTGGAAGATGTATTTTGATGGTGCTTCGTTGTGGGAAGGAGCGGGAGCTGGGGTATTTTTTGTGGCACATTATGATGAATTTATTATTCCTTTCTCATATAGATTTCAATGGGACATCGACTATACTAATAATGTATGTGAATATGAGGCTCTTGTCTTAGGATTATAGGCTGCCAGAAAGTTGAAAATTGAAAATATGATAGTTTACGGTGATGCAGAATTGATTGTAAAATAGATTAGGCAACAATATCAAGCCAAGCATCCAAGGTTAAGGTCATATAGGAACTGGGCTTGGGATCTGATCGAATTTTTTTTCTCATCATTCAATATCCATCATATTCCTAGGGCATAAAATCAACAAGCTAACTCCCTAGCGAAAGCGATTGCGACTTTCATTCCACCTATAGTTTTGAAGCTGAAGTACCATATAGAAATGAGGCACATGCCTTCAATACTGAATAATGTTCAACACTGGAAGGTATTTGAAGATGATGAGCAGATCAGACAATTTTTAGAAATGGTCGATGAATTTTCCAAAACACATATTGATTAGGAAAATCAGAATGACTCTACTTGGGTCATGCAAGAAGGTGAAGATCCTCAGGAGTTCCAAGATAAAATCACTAATCACCGCATGTTGGTGCTGAAAAAAAATCAGATCCCTAAAGGTATGATTCCTTTAGAAAGATTATTTGTTCATGATGATATTCCCCTAAAGTCTACTTTGCAGCCTCAGCCTAAAGAGGTTGAAGATTGCAATATAGGCACCAAGGAAACTCCTAATATGGTAAAGATATCTAAATACCTTCCACCTGAAATGAGAAGAAAATATGTCAATTTACTCAAGAAATACAAATATTTCCTCGCTTGGTATTATGACGAATTGATAACTTATGATACCACTATCATCAAACATAAGATCCCTTTAAAGAATGGCATCAAACCTTTCAGGCAAAAGCTCAGAAAAATAAATCCTATACTGTTGATCATGATAGAAAGGGAGGTAAAGAATCTCTTGAATGTAAAAATCAGTGTTCCACTCAGATATTCCGAGTGGATAGCCAATTTAATCCCAGTCAGAAATAAAAACGTTAAAAACAAACTTTGTGTGGATTTCAGAAACTTAAATAGATCATCCTTCAAAGATAATTATCCACTAACTAAAATGGATCATGTTTTGGATAAAGTGGTCTGATCTAATAGAATGTCTATGATTGATGGATTTTTAGGTTATAACCAAATTGTAGTCCACGAGGACGATAAAGAAAACACTGTGTTCACTACCCCATGGGGTACTTTCATGTATGATAAAATTCCATTCGGTCTGATGAACCCAGAATCAACTTTCCAATGAGCGATGGACATCACCTTCATCGGTGAAAGATATAAGTTTTTTTTCATTTATCTTGATTATTTAACTGTGTTTTATAAATCTGATGCACAACACTTAATACACCTCAAACAAACGTTCGAGAAATGTTGAAAATTCGCTTTGTCTCTGAACCCCAAGAAATCTCATTTTGCAATGTAGGAAGGTAAACTCTTGGGCCATATAGTATCTAGAGATGGAACTAAAATCGGCCTGAAAAGGGTTGAAGCTATATATACAATAAATATTCCTAGGAACAGAAAGAAAATCCAATCTTTTTTAGGAAAAATAAACTTTTTAAGAAGATTTATTCTGAACTTCACTGAAATTGTAAACTTGATTACAGATAAGATAAAAAAGGACAGGAAGGTCAAATGGATGACCAAAGCAAAAACATCCTTTGAACGTATCAAGAAAGTAATAGGGGAAGCACCTGTGCTGGCTAGTCCTAATTACATGATAGAATTCTTGATCTTCTCATTCACATCCAAACATACAATTGCAGTTGTACTCTTACAGAAGAACGAGGAAGGGTTTGAACAACCAATAACATTCTTCAGCAAAAGCCTCAGAGACGCAGAGTTGAGATACGACATACTAGAAAAACAGGCATATGCAATGGTGAAGGCCCTAAAATCATTTAGGACCTATGTGTTGTATTCTAAAATAATTACCTATGTACCCAACAGTTTCTTCAAAGATATATTAGTTCAACCTGATAGCGATGGCAGGAGAGGCCGATGGCTTGCCAAGATTCAGGAATTTGATCTTGAAGAAAAACCAACAAAACTCGTAAAAGGTCAAGGCTTGGCTAAGATATTAGCTGAATCAAATTTCAGAGGAATTGGGATAAATCATCTACAAACATACGAATATTTTCCAGACATAGACAAATTTGATGTTACTATACCTACAACCAAGATCCAGGAAAAATTTTCTTCCTCTGTCTGGTATCGTGACATAGTTTCATATCTCTTGACTCTTCAATGCTCGAGTGACATGACTCCTTACAAGGAAAGAACACTAAAGTTACACATGGTAAAATATTGTATCATGGACAACCAATTGTATTAGAAAGACCCTTTGGGATTTTTACTGAGATGTCTAATCGAATCTGAAATAGTGAGCGTAATAAATGAGTTTCATGAAGGGGTGTGTAGAGGACAACATGCCTAGAGGGTGACAACCTATAAAATCCTGAGAGTTGGATAATATTCTCCAAAATTATTTATAGACGTGAATACTAAGGTCAGATCTTATAACTCCTATCAATTATTCTCAAGAAAACAAAAGCTTCCCGCACTACATTTGACCCCATTCAAGACAGAAGCTCCATTTTAATAGTGGGGTCTAGATTTTATCGAAGAGATCCATCCACATTCAAGTGCACAACACAAATGGATTCTGACCACTATAGACTATTTTACTAAATGTGTCGAAGCCATTCCGACAAGAAATGCAATAGACTCAGTGGTGATAATTTTTTTGGAATATTTTTTTTTATCTAGAATTGGTTGTCCTCGAAAGATAGTTACAGATAATGCCCAAGAATTCAAATCCATGGCGATGGTTATTTTTTTTCAAAAGTACAATATTGTACTGGGAAATTCCAAGACTTACTATCCTCATGGAAATGAATTGGTTGAATCATCAAATAGGAGCCTAATCACTATAATAAAAAAGGTGCTAACCAAACATATGAAAGCCTGGCATGTTCATCTGAAATACGCTTTGTGGACGAATCAGATAGGCACTAAGAAGTCGATCAGAATGTCCCCTTTCCAAATGGTGTACGGGACTAACGTGGTACTACCCATAAACCTGGATCTGTCGGTAATGAAGCTCTGGAAAGATTCAAAGGAAGAACCTAATGATATAACCCGAAGAATTAATCAGTTAATAGAAGTCCAGCATAACAAGGCTGAGGTAGATGAGAAACTCCAGAAATACCAAGACAATATGAAAGCCCTATTTGATAAATAGGATAAATATAGGGATTTTCTTCTCGACGACCTCATTTTGAAATGGGACACTAGGAAGGAGGATTTCGACAAACATGAAAAATTCGATCACATCTGGTGTGGACCGTTAAGGGTCATAGCTTCTGAAGGAAAGAATTCGTTCTTGTTGGAGAACCTCAACGGGAAAGTTCTTAACGCCCCCATCAATGGGCGTTACCTGAAGCACTTTATGCAATAAACATGTTTCCAAACTCTCATTGTATATACCAGTTTTATTTCCTTGTTTTGATTCGCAATTTCCATTTATTTGGTAAGTTTCCACTTTCACTGTAAATACAACCAGGTTTGTTGATTTCATAAAAAACAGAAATATCAAAAATAAGTAACAGCTACTATTTATTTTTCAAGAAGTTTCTGACATTTCTCATGTTTATCTTTATGCATAATGCTTGCTCATAGTTGAGAGATAAGAAGGTATCAGAAACATGTTTCAGAACATTGGCTTTCATCTGAAACAGGTGATAAATAAATAGTTTACTTGGTTGAAAATATAGATAAATTTTGAGGTATGAGCTTCTGCCCTACTAACTCAAGTTAAATTTTCAAGGAGATATCACTAAGTATGATAGAAGTTTCATCTGTACAAATATTGTCACCTAATCTACAACCAGAGGAATATAAAATTACGGTTTAATTTTCAAGCGTTTTCTCTAGATAAAATATAATTAAAAGTATAAATTAAATTAAATTAAAATGAAAAAAATGAAATAAAATTTAGAATAAGAAAGTAAGCAATAAAAAGACCTTAAAGAAAAGAATTTGACAATCAATAAACAAACTCGCATAGGAGTGACTGTGTTCACAATAGAACATCTGAATCCTCATTCTGTTTTTCCTGCTTATCCTCAAGCTGTGTTTTCATGTGATTCTAAATATATTTTCTTGATCTTCATGGAGGAAAAAGGACTTCACCTTAACTATGAGAGCTCATAAACAAGTCTTCAACATGAGAATAGGAAAATAATCCTTATGATTCCTCTAAATTTAACTAAAAGAAAGTATGTCTGGGCTAATCCTAACTACTTTATCTTTTCTAACAGATTTAAATTGATTAGTTTCACTCAAGGAAAGTCCTTGGAAATTAAAAGTTCCCCTTGAGAACTTCCTTATAGGTGAAGGTGTTTTGAAGGTTGGAAGAGGATTAACCCAGAGTAATCAAAGTGAGTTGACAGACCTTTGTTGCTAAATTATAAACAGAAATCGTCCCTGGTATATTACATACAAATTGGTTTCCCCCACTTCATGTTTATAAAAAATATAAGACAGATGGTGAAAGGAAATTCATAAAATTATTTCCCCCATCTAGTCCAAAAAAGAGATGATGAAAGGAAATTCATTAAATGATTTCCCTCATCTCGGCATTTAAATGCAAAATTACTAATTAAAGTGGTGAAAGGAAATTCAATGTGGGAATTAGATAACTTCACCAGGGTACTGAACAGGCTCGCTGGCAGTGAAGCAAGGCCTATGATATCTGCAAGGCTGTTATACATGTATTATAATGTACTCTGGTAACTAGTTCTCGTTTCGACTAGATCTACATTCTAAGCCAACACAGGACTCCCTGACTGAAACATTAAAGTTACTTTTCCTTGATGCGAACAAAATTGAGTAGAGTCAGATAGATTAGTTAAGGTTGTTTTGATTATCTTAAGAAAATCTGAAATTAGTTCTAAGAAAAAGAAGCCATTAATAAGCCTAAGCCTGAGGTCGGGGAATGATTAAGTTTTGAAAGATTTCAAAGATATGGATGAAGTCCAAAGTCCTCTGTGTGTCCTTTTTTTTTTCAGAATGTTTTTCACATAAATGCAATAATGATTCCATATACCCAATAAAGGCACTTGGTCTATTGTTCTTCTGCGTCTCGCAGGGAGACGCAATCCCTAGATGGATCCTATGTTGGAACACATATTTTTATAAACTTTAGACTTTAAATAGTTTTCCTTATCGTTCAAATAAAAACAATGCACGCTTGATTCTCACCATTGATGAAGTCTTCCTTTTAATCAAATGACCCTAATCTCTTAAAAGTTATGGAGCCACATGTTCGTTAAAAAGTCAAATCACTAAAGACTACATTCAAAGTGTCACATTTCGAAGTTTCATGATGCAAGCATTTCAACATGTAGCAACTCCAAAGTCCCGATATTCGAAATCGTGAAATTGTCTTAAGCATTAAACTAGATTATTTAAAAGGGTTAAACATGATTAAAATTAACTAATCATATCAGAATTTTGCATTTGGGGGATCCTTCCTTGAGCGACTATCAAAGTCCCGATATCTGAAATCGTGAAACTGTCTTAGGTTAATCACGATTATTTAAAAGGGTTAAACATGATTAAAATTAACTAATCATATCACGATTTCACGTTTCAAAAGTCATACCTTGAACTTTTATAGGATATCCCGAGACCCAAAATTCCAAAATTTACCCAAGGATAAGTGTGATTAACTGATACATTAACGATGATTATCACATGACCTTCACTGAATAATGACTCGAATAAATTCAAATTTCATCTGTGCTTTTCTCGAAAATTAATGACATTAATAATTGATTTACAAGAATCATTCCAAATGAGATCCTGGACCACCGCCTAAATCTTATTCATTAAGGAAATTAAATGCTTCGTCAGTAGAGGTATTGGTTAATCGATACAATTAAAGGAAAACGATATTGAATTTTATTTTCATTGTGTGTTTTTACTGAGCAACAAGTTTTCAAGATAAATAATTTTGTGCATTCCCTATGACAGATAATAGAGTTATGTGGCCTGATACCATGGCTCCACAAAAAGAAACTAAAGTGCCTAGTGAAAGTTCGAGCCAGAACACAGATGCCCTTTCTGACACTTTGCCCAAAAGCATAGACGTCATTAAATCCTGGATGAAAGTATTCAATATTCTACAGTATGAATTGGTCAATTTCCTAGATGATTCAGGTGACGAGGAGACGAAGACCTTGGCTACCAAATAAAAAACTATATCCCAATCAGATCTACATAAGATAGCAATGAGGCCTAGACTCTTGTCTTACAATGATATGATTGGTTGGGCACTGGAAAACGTTGATATTTTGACCAGGACCATCTTCAGTTCACAAAAGGTCATAGTTGGGTCTTTCCAGCCAAAACATTTACAGGTAATGTACCAATTGTCTCCAACACCCAATTTCATTTACAATGCCAATTTCCTAGTAGAATTTGACAAGAAGGAATGTGTCCAATATGGAAAAAACCTGCCCGACTTAATTAAGGATTGGTACTCTCACCCTGAGAAGTTCAGAGCTGACTCCCATGGCGTATACATAGTCTCTTCAATAGAGCCTCACATAATGTATATAGCGATGATGATGTGTAGACTCTATGGGAGGGAAAACACAACCCATTTCTTGTTACCATGGGTGCCTATTATGCACACAGTGGCATAGGGGTATTCTTTTGATTGGTCCAATATGTTGTCAGGCAATTTGGTTAGTGATATTACAGAATGTCAGTCACGAAAATCCAAGGGGAAACCTGCCCCATTCTTCATGTCAGCTTATATCATGGATGTCGTATGTTTTATGACACATTTTCCTCTGATGAGATGGAACTAGACTCCAACTAGTGATGAGCCCATACATGTTTATCATTTGAAACTCTGGGAGGATAAAGAAAAAGATTTCTTCTATGAAATTTGCAACTGGGTGGTGGTGCTGATGCATAGAGTTATATATGGTTTCCCACCTCCCAGGATTTCTAACAAAATAGTGGCTAATCTAGGCAAGATAGCTGACTGGTACATTGAAGAGCATTTCTCTTATATTAGGGTTTTCAGTTGTTTAGTTCCTCCACATGCTCTGCTTGAATTTTTACCAGATCGATTGGTGTGTCGTGAAGTAGAACATCAAACTATGAATGGGGGAATTAGTAAGGATCTGAAAGCAGTACAGAATGTTGGATTACTGAGAGGGGGTTGAATCAGTAATAGAGAAATTTAATCCTTTTTAACCATATAATCCAAGTGTTATATCTATGTAGCATTATCATCCAATAACTGTATATTAAATAAACAATGAACAAATGAACATTCATACACATACACAATACACCAGTATTTTACGTGGAAACCCAAAGCGGGAGAAAACCATGGAATGTGTTTTCTTATATGTCTTGAAGAATTACATTCATTGGAAGCACCAACTTCCTTTGTTTTTCAGCTGCAACTGGAAGGAGGCTCCAACCCCCTAGTTTCTCAGGCTACAACCTGAGGGAAGCTCCAACTCCCTAATTCTTTGTCTACAACCAAGGAGGCTACAACCCCCTATGTTCTTCGGCTACAACTAGAAGGTGGCTACAACCACCTATCCTTGCCCCGTCCAACCGACCTGAAGTAGAAGTAGAATGATGGAACCACTGTCACACTATCACTGTGAGATATACCGATGTAAACCTATACCAATCAACCTATACCAAACAACCTGTACCATGCATCAACCATGCATCAACATGTACCTCAACCTGTAATCAACCTATAATCAACCTGTACCATAAACAAGTGCATCAACCATGCACCAACCTGTACCTCAACCTGTAATCATCATGTACCAAACAAACTATACCATGCATCAACCTGTAATCAACCTGTACCATAAACAAGTGCATCAACCATGCATTGACCTATACCAACTGACCTTTAATCAACCTGTACCATAAACAAGTGCATCAACCATGCACCAACCTGTACCTCAACCTTAATCAACCTGTACCATAAACAAGTGCATCAACCATGCACCAACCTGTACCTCAACCTATAATCAACCTGTACCATAAAAAAGTGCATCAACCATGCACCAACCTCTACCAACCAACCTGTAATCAACATGTAACATAAACAAGTGCATAAACCATGCACCAACTTGTACTTCAACCTGTACCATGAACAAGTGCATCAACCATGCACCAAACCTGTACAAATAACCTGCCACAACAACTTGTCCAAACAACCTATCACAACAACCTGCATCATCAATTTTATCAACAAAATCAAATCTACTCACCAATATCAATCACCAAGACAAGTCTCAAAGATGTGCATCAACCAAGTATAACACAACAACTCATAATCATGACCAAGATCAATATGTGCTTCTGATAATACAAGTATGCTACATCATCCATAAACCATGTGTCAAAAATACTACTAATAAGTGCCTCCAACCATGTACCAAGTATGTACCAATCATGTATCAACTACTCATTAACTATGACTCATCAATATATACCAACATCATCAACTATACACCTCATGTATGTGCCAACTCATCAACTACTTGTCTCAACCATGTACTCAACATGTACCTCAACCAAAATCCCTCATCAATTTCATCATACAAATCTGATTTGTAGCTCTGTAATAGACTTGGTGTATATGATCACATTCCTGCAAACCTTCCTTAACTTTAACAACAAGAGACTAGTATTTTCAGCAAACTTTTCTTTAGTCTCATATGCCTAGTTTTGGATTAGTCAACAACCCTAAATTGAAGTAATCATAACTTTGAACCTGTAACGTATAAATATATGAAACTGATATAAAATTTTCTTAAGTGTGTTTTATGCAATTCCTCCAGGTGTCACTACTTGGAACCTCTCGGAAAAGGACTTATAGAAAAAATGGCATACCTTGCTGAATTCTGGATTATTCTAGAGAGCGACCTTGTAGAGAGTGCCCCGCACGAAATATTAGTTGAATTGATATGAAACTGTTACATAGCATACTAAATACTGTACCCTAACCAAAACATTTTTTCTCACTAAATTTGGATCTTTTGTTAAGAAGTTATGACGTTTTTACCTGAAACACCTGTTTTTGACTAGTTTCAGGACTAGCCAAAAACCCTATTTTCCACGGAGTGTAAATCCAAAAACACAATGACCCATAAGTGGAAGTTTTTACCACATATAATTGGGTATGTTTTCTCAATGGCATAGAAATTTCACGGTCTGAATCATTATAGAAAATAAGTTATAGTGAAAATGGTGAGATATCCTGTAAATAACATACCTTAGAAAGCACTATCAAAAGAATTTATCCTTCCTTGCATTTCGGCCTTCTTTTCTTCACCTTCGCTCAGAAATTCTGCTTAGATACCCTTGGTTACCTTAGACACCTATAGATATTCAATATTCTCAAGTGATATTGAAATGAGAGAGCCTTTCCTCTTATTTATACTCTCCAAGTAGCTTCCCTAAAAACATCTTCTAGGTCACTTGGCCCACTTTCCTTATTTTAGTGTTAATCCACTTCTAATTTCTCCATTAAATTTATTATTGAAATAATTTATTTTGTATTCACTTTGAATTATAATACACTCATCACTTCACTTTATTATTTACCTTTTAAAATCTCTTAAACCACTTTGACTACTTTGACCTTTTGAGGCTTCTAGATGACATATGAGGGTCCTCCAACTTCATAAGGCCATAACTCTCAAACCATGAGGAGTTATGTGAAATTCCACATACCACCAGAAATGGAATGACATGTACTATCCATATAGAATAGTATTACCTTCAAATATGGAAAAAAATCATATCTTTATCCATCAAACAAACTTGGGTCCATTACCCAAACCTGGATTCTCCAACTTCACATGGTCATAACTCTCTAACCGTGAGGAGTTATGTGATGTTCTACATACCATCGGAAATGGCATGACAAGAACTATCCATCTAGGATAGTTTCCCTGACAAATTCACTATCCTTCATCTCATTATTCCACAATTAAGCGTGGGTTCTCTTACTCCTCAAAGCGTCTTCCCATGAGGGCTTTCACCATAAGGGGACCACTTTGGAGTTCATCCATATTTACGTCTTATAAACCATGAAAAAAAATAATGAGTCATATTTACATTAAAAAACTATTGGGTCCATTACCCAAATCTTTTTGCTACGGGGATTTCTTCAAGGGTTGACATCAATGACAACCAACCTTAATCAACAATCTCCCCCTTTGGCATTGATGGAAACACACTAATGCAATACTGAAATCATATCACTCATGGTCCCCCTGGAACCATGCCTCTATCCTCTGCATCTGATAAATATGCCTCTGTCCTCTGCATCTAATAAATCTCTCCCCCTTTGTCATCAATGGCAAAGGTATCTTTCCATCTGGGGCTGCTCCCCTTGACTGAACTGTCCTCTTATGGTGCTTCCTCATGTACATCTAAGAAATATAAGATAAGCATTCAAAAAGAATTCATTTTGGAGTAGAAATAACTCCAAGTCATTGGAGAAGATATTCAAAGGCTTCCCGTGGAAGTGGTTTTGTAAAGATGTCTGCCACTTGTTCTTTTGTGGCCACATACTCAACTCTGATGTTCTTTTCTGCAACCTGTTCCCATACAAAGTGATACTTGACTGGAATGTGCTTCATCTTGGAGTGCATCATCGGGTTTTTTGAGATACTGATGGCACTTGTATTATCACAATATACTGGAATGGGCTCATCATACTCAACCTGTATATTTGTCAAATTTTGTTTCATCCAACCTATGTACAACATATTGTTGCTGCAATATACTTTGCCTCGGCTATAGATAGAGATATTGATGATTGTTTCTTTCTTAGCCATAATACCAAACACTCACCTAAGTAGAACATTTCTCCACGGGTGCTTCTTCGGTCATCAATACAACCTGCCCAATCTGCATCTGTGTAGGCAATAAGTGATAGATATTTTCTTTTTGGATACCATAATCCAAACTCTTATGTTCCTTTGAGATATATGAAAATTCTCTTCACTACTAATACATGTGATTCCTTTGGTGCTACTTGAAATCATGCCACCTGTCCAACTACCTGCATTAAGAACCAAATGTCAATATAGCATAGAAAAACCTTAGAAAAAGTACTCAACGCCTTGAAAAACAGATAATTTTAGATAATAATCCTCTTCGAGGGGGCAACCTCCTTTTACCCCACTTAAATGTTCAAGTACAAGATGATTCAAAATGAAAATGTCTCCTTGGTATATATAGGAGACTAGGAGGTATAATTACAACTAATGGCCTA
>ML824600.1:58103-73374 GCA_009831015.1 Picea engelmannii | reverse complement strand
GCCATGGGAGTCAGCTCTGAACTTCTCAGGGTGAGAGTACCAATCCTTAATTAAGTCGGGCAGGTTTTTTCCATATTGGACACATTCCTTCTTGTCAAATTCTACTAGGAAATTGGCATTGTAAATGAAATTGGGTGTTGGAGACAATTGGTACATTACCTGTAAATGTTTTGGCTGGAAAGACCCAACTATGACCTTTTGTGAACTGAAGATGGTCCTGGTCAAAATATCAACGTTTTCCAGTGCCCAACCAATCATATCATTGTAAGACAAGAGTCTAGGCCTCATTGCTATCTTATGTAGATCTGATTGGGATATAGTTTTTTATTTGGTAGCCAAGGTCTTCGTCTCCTCGTCACCTGAATCATCTAGGAAATTGACCAATTCATACTGTAGAATATTGAATACTTTCATCCAGGATTTAATGACGTCTATGCTTTTGGGCAAAGTGTCAGAAAGGGCATCTGTGTTCTGGCTCGAACTTTCACTAGGCACTTTAGTTTCTTTTTGTGGAGCCATGGTATCAGGCCACATAACTCTATTATCTGTCATAGGGAATGCACAAAATTATTTATCTTGAAAACTTGTTGCTCAGTAAAAACACACAATGAAAATAAAATTCAATATCGTTTTCCTTTAATTGTATCGATTAACCAATACCTCTACTGACGAAGCATTTAATTTCCTTAATGAATAAGATTTAGGCGGTGGTCCAGGATCTCATTTGGAATGATTCTTGTAAATCAATTATTAATGTCATTAATTTTCGAGAAAAGCACAGATGAAATTTGAATTTATTCGAGTCATTATTCAGTGAAGGTCATGTGATAATCATCGTTAATGTATCAGTTAATCACACTTATCCTTGGGTAAATTTTGGAATTTTGGGTCTCGGGATATCCTATAAAAGTTCAAGGTATGACTTTTGAAACGTGAAATCGTGATATGATTAGTTAATTTTAATCATGTTTAACCCTTTTAAATAATCGTGATTAACCTAAGACAGTTTCACGATTTCAGATATCGGGACTTTGATAGTCGCTCAAGGAAGGATCCCCCAAATGCAAAATTCTGATATGATTAGTTAATTTTAATCATGTTTAACCCTTTTAAATAATCTAGTTTAATGCTTAAGACAATTTCACGATTTCGAATATCGGGACTTTGGAGTTGCTACATGTTGAAATGCTTGCATCATGAAACTTCGAAATGTGACACTTTGAATGTAGTCTTTAGTGATTTGACTTTTTAACGAACATGTGGCTCCATAACTTTTAAGAGATTAGGGTCATTTGATTAAAAGGAAGACTTCATCAATGGTGAGAATCAAGCGTGCATTGTTTTTATTTGAACGATAAGGAAAACTATTTAAAGTCTAAAGTTTATAAAAATATGTGTTCCAACATAGGATCCATCTAGGGATTGCGTCTCCCTGCGAGACGCAGAAGAACAATAGACCAAGTGCCTTTATTGGGTATATGGAATCATTATTGCATTTATGTGAAAAACATTCTGAAAAAAAAAAGGACACACAGAGGACTTTGGACTTCATCCATATCTTTGAAATCTTTCAAAACTTAATCATTCCCCGACCTCAGGCTTAGGCTTATTAATGGCTTCTTTTTCTTAGAACTAATTTCAGATTTTCTTAAGATAATCAAAACAACCTTAACTAATCTATCTGACTCTACTCAATTTTGTTCGCATCAAGGAAAAGTAACTTTAATGTTTCAGTCAGGGAGTCCTGTGTTGGCTTAGAATGTAGATCTAGTCGAAACGAGAACTAGTTACCAGAGTACATTATAATACATGTATAACAGCCTTGCAGATATCATAGGCCTTGCTTCACTGCCAGCGAGCCTGTTCAGTACCCTGGTGAAGTTATCTAATTCCCACATTGAATTTCCTTTCACCACTTTAATTAGTAATTTTGCATTTAAATGCCGAGATGAGGGAAATCATTTAATGAATTTCCTTTCATCATCTCTTTTTTGGACTAGATGGGGGAAATAATTTTATGAATTTCCTTTCACCATCTGTCTTATATTTTTTATAAACATGAAGTGGGGGAAACCAATTTGTATGTAATATACCAGGGACGATTTCTGTTTATAATTTAGCAACAAAGGTCTGTCAACTCACTTTGATTACTCTGGGTTAATCCTCTTCCAACCTTCAAAACACCTTCACCTATAAGGAAGTTCTCAAGGGGAACTTTTAATTTCCAAGGACTTTCCTTGAGTGAAACTAATCAATTTAAATCTGTTAGAAAAGATAAAGTAGTTAGGATTAGCCCAGACATACTTTCTTTTAGTTAAATTTAGAGGAATCATAAGGATTATTTTCCTATTCTCATGTTGAAGACTTGTTTATGAGCTCTCATAGTTAAGGTGAAGTCCTTTTTCCTCCATGAAGATCAAGAAAATATATTTAGAATCACATGAAAACACAGCTTGAGGATAAGCAGGAAAAACAGAATGAGGATTCAGATGTTCTATTGTGAACACAGTCACTCCTATGCGAGTTTGTTTATTGATTGTCAAATTCTTTTCTTTAAGGTCTTTTTATTGCTTACTTTCTTATTCTAAATTTTATTTCATTTTTTTCATTTTAATTTAATTTAATTTATACTTTTAATTATATTTTATCTAGAGAAAACGCTTGAAAATTAAACCGTAATTTTATATTCCTCTGGTTGTAGATTAGGTGACAATATTTGTACAGATGAAACTTCTATCATACTTAGTGATATCTCCTTGAAAATTTAACTTGAGTTAGTAGGGCAGAAGCTCATACCTCAAAATTTATCTATATTTTCAACCAAGTAAACTATTTATTTATCACCTGTTTCAGATGAAAGCCAATGTTCTGAAACATGTTTCTGATACCTTCTTATCTCTCAACTATGAGCAAGCATTATGCATAAAGATAAACATGAGAAATGTCAGAAACTTCTTGAAAAATAAATAGTAGCTGTTACTTATTTTTGATATTTCTGTTTTTTATGAAATCAACAAACCTGGTTGTATTTACAGTGAAAGTGGAAACTTACCAAATAAATGGAAATTGCGAATCAAAACAAGGAAATAAAACTGGTATATACAATGAGAGTTTGGAAACATGTTTATTGCATAAAGTGCTTCAGGTAACGCCCATTGATGGGGGCGTTAAGAACTTTCCCGTTGAGGTTCTCCAACAAGAACGAATTCTTTCCTTCAGAAGCTATGACCCTTAACGGTCCACACCAGATGTGATCGAATTTTTCATGTTTGTCGAAATCCTCCTTCCTAGTGTCCCATTTCAAAATGAGGTCGTCGAGAAGAAAATCCCTATATTTATCCTATTTATCAAATAGGGCTTTCATATTGTCTTGGTATTTCTGGAGTTTCTCATCTACCTCAGCCTTGTTATGCTGGACTTCTATTAACTGATTAATTCTTCGGGTTATATCATTAGGTTCTTCCTTTGAATCTTTCCAGAGCTTCATTACCGACAGATCCAGGTTTATGGGTAGTACCACGTTAGTCCCGTACACCATTTGGAAAGGGGACATTCTGATCGACTTCTTAGTGCCTATCTGATTCGTCCACAAAGCGTATTTCAGATGAACATGCCAGGCTTTCATATGTTTGGTTAGCACCTTTTTTATTATAGTGATTAGGCTCCTATTTGATGATTCAACCAATTCATTTCCATGAGGATAGTAAGTCTTGGAATTTCCCAGTACAATATTGTACTTTTGAAAAAAAATAACCATCGCCATGGATTTGAATTCTTGGGCATTATCTGTAACTATCTTTCGAGGACAACCAATTCTAGATAAAAAAAAATATTCCAAAAAAATTATCACCACTGAGTCTATTGCATTTCTTGTCGGAATGGCTTCGACACATTTAGTAAAATAGTCTATAGTGGTCAGAATCCATTTGTGTTGTGCACTTGAATGTGGATGGATCTCTTCGATAAAATCTAGACCCCACTATTAAAATGGAGCTTCTGTCTTGAATGGGGTCAAATGTAGTGCGGGAAGCTTTTGTTTTCTTGAGAATAATTGATAGGAGTTATAAGATCTGACCTTAGTATTCACGTCTATAAATAATTTTGGAGAATATTATCCAACTCTCAGGATTTTATAGGTTGTCACCCTCTAGGCATGTTGTCCTCTACACACCCCTTCATGAAACTCATTTATTACGCTCACTATTTCAGATTCGATTAGACATCTCAGTAAAAATCCCAAAGGGTCTTTCTAATACAATTGGTTGTCCATGATACAATATTTTACCATGTGTAACTTTAGTGTTCTTTCCTTGTAAGGAGTCATGTCACTCGAGCATTGAAGAGTCAAGAGATATGAAACTATGTCACGATACCAGACAGAGGAAGAAAATTTTTCCTGGATCTTGGTTGTAGGTATAGTAACATCAAATTTGTCTATGTCTGGAAAATATTCGTATGTTTGTAGATGATTTATCCCAATTCCTCTGAAATTTGATTCAGCTAATATCTTAGCCAAGCCTTGACCTTTTACGAGTTTTGTTGGTTTTTCTTCAAGATCAAATTCCTGAATCTTGGCAAGCCATCGGCCTCTCCTGCCATCGCTATCAGGTTGAACTAATATATCTTTGAAGAAACTGTTGGGTACATAGGTAATTATTTTAGAATACAACACATAGGTCCTAAATGATTTTAGGGCCTTCACCATTGCATATGCCTGTTTTTCTAGTATGTCGTATCTCAACTCTGCGTCTCTGAGGCTTTTGCTGAAGAATGTTATTGGTTGTTCAAACCCTTCCTCGTTCTTCTGTAAGAGTACAACTGCAATTGTATGTTTGGATGTGAATGAGAAGATCAAGAATTCTATCATGTAATTAGGACTAGCCAGCACAGGTGCTTCCCCTATTACTTTCTTGATACGTTCAAAGGATGTTTTTGCTTTGGTCATCCATTTGACCTTCCTGTCCTTTTTTATCTTATCTGTAATCAAGTTTACAATTTCAGTGAAGTTCAGAATAAATCTTCTTAAAAAGTTTATTTTTCCTAAAAAAGATTGGATTTTCTTTCTGTTCCTAGGAATATTTATTGTATATATAGCTTCAACCCTTTTCAGGCCGATTTTAGTTCCATCTCTAGATACTATATGGCCCAAGAGTTTACCTTCCTACATTGCAAAATGAGATTTCTTGGGGTTCAGAGACAAAGCGAATTTTCAACATTTCTCGAACGTTTGTTTGAGGTGTATTAAGTGTTGTGCATCAGATTTATAAAACACAGTTAAATAATCAAGATAAATGAAAAAAAACTTATATCTTTCACCGATGAAGGTGATGTCCATCGCTCATTGGAAAGTTGATTCTGGGTTCATCAGACCGAATGGAATTTTATCATACATGAAAGTACCCCATGGGGTAGTGAACACAGTGTTTTCTTTATCGTCCTCGTGGACTACAATTTGGTTATAACCTAAAAATCCATCAATCATAGACATTCTATTAGATCAGACCACTTTATCCAAAACATGATCCATTTTAGTTAGTGGATAATTATCTTTGAAGGATGATCTATTTAAGTTTCTGAAATCCACACAAAGTTTGTTTTTAACGTTTTTATTTCTGACTGGGATTAAATTGGCTATCCACTCGGAATATCTGAGTGGAACACTGATTTTTACATTCAAGAGATTCTTTACCTCCCTTTCTATCATGATCAACAGTATAGGATTTATTTTTCTGAGCTTTTGCCTGAAAGGTTTGATGCCATTCTTTAAAGGGATCTTATGTTTGATGATAGTGGTATCATAAGTTATCAATTCGTCATAATACCAAGCGAGGAAATATTTGTATTTCTTGAGTAAATTGACATATTTTCTTCTCATTTCAGGTGGAAGGTATTTAGATATCTTTACCATATTAGGAGTTTCCTTGGTGCCTATATTGCAATCTTCAACCTCTTTAGGCTGAGGCTGCAAAGTAGACTTTAGGGGAATATCATCATGAACAAATAATCTTTCTAAAGGAATCATACCTTTAGGGATCTGATTTTTTTTCAGCACCAACATGCGGTGATTAGTGATTTTATCTTGGAACTCCTGAGGATCTTCACCTTCTTGCATGACCCAAGTAGAGTCATTCTGATTTTCCTAATCAATATGTGTTTTGGAAAATTCATCGACCATTTCTAAAAATTGTCTGATCTGCTCATCATCTTCAAATACCTTCCAGTGTTGAACATTATTCAGTATTGAAGGCATGTGCCTCATTTCTATATGGTACTTCAGCTTCAAAACTATAGGTGGAATGAAAGTCGCAATCGCTTTCGCTAGGGAGTTAGCTTGTTGATTTTATGCCCTAGGAATATGATGGATATTGAATGATGAGAAAAAAAATTCGATCAGATCCCAAGCCCAGTTCCTATATGACCTTAACCTTGGATGCTTGGCTTGATATTGTTGCCTAATCTATTTTACAATCAATTCTGCATCACCGTAAACTATCATATTTTCAATTTTCAACTTTCTGGCAGCCTATAATCCTAAGACAAGAGCCTCATATTCACATACATTATTAGTATAGTCGATGTCCCATTGAAATCTATATGAGAAAGGAATAATAAATTCATCATAATGTGCCACAAAAAATACCCCAGCTCCCGCTCCTTCCCACAACGAAGCACCATCAAAATACATCTTCCAAACTCCTACACTATTTGCATTTTTATTTGTTTTTTCTATTTTTTGTTTTTCTTCTTCTGTACAACTTTCTTCTGTACATTCATCTAAACTATCATCAATTGATAATATGAAGTTCCCTAAATCTTGATCAACAACATATACTGGGTAGTTATTTGGGTTTTGTGGGCCACTTACAGTATATGCTAATCTCGTCTCCCTGTACAGATGGGTGAACTGTCCACCGAAGATAGGGATCATGGAATAAGTCATATCAAGTTGCAACGATCCTCCAACTTTAACACCCCAAGACCTGGACAACAACATGTCATACTTTGCAGGAACATCAACAATAACTACATCCATGAGAATACTTTTCACAGGGATCTGTGTAAGATTAACTACTAAATCTTTAATTATGCCGAGGCACTTAAATTTTCTCGAATCGAAAGAATACAAGTCTTGGTAGGGTCTATTAACCTTGAGGCCCATTTTTTCCATAATGGCTTTGGGCATTAAGTTGTGTGAGGATACAAAATCCAACATACAATTATGTATTAAGTGATCATGCACAGTCAGCGTGATATAAAAAGGAGCGACAAGATCTTTGGCATTTTCGATATGCGGACCAAACATTATAGTAGGATTATCATCTTACAAATTAATAGAATCCGTGTGAATTTCAATATCCGAGAATCTCGGATATTGGAAGTTTCTAGATGGAAACTTCTAATCCTCCTTTTGCCTTCCCTGGATGGTATCTCTGTGTATCTTTTTTCTGTTCTATTGATTTGTGTTTCCTTTGTTTCGACCGTCTTCATCTTGGTATCTTGCGTCTCAAATATCTTTGTTTTGGTCGTTAGCTTTTCAGTGGATGGTTGAGAGGTCTCATTCTTTTTACTTCTCGACAAAATTTTCTTTGGTGGATCAGTTGTAAATTTTTTATCTCTAGGCCTTAAATTATATTTTTGTTGGCACTCATCCATTATAGAGTAAGTGATTCCTTGATAATTGGAGTCCCCCATATTATTTGTACTCACCTCATCTCCAAATAATGGTTCTTGATCTAAATACCTTTCATAATCCTATCTGGTCAGATGAGGTTCTTGGTCATTATCACTGAGGTTGCCTATATCTTCATCAAATCCTTCAAAATCTTGTGCATCATCACTTTGCATAAAGTTTTTTGTTTTTAAAGGAGCTTTGATTTTCTGATCCTCATTTTTTACCAGTCTCTACTAGGTCTATGGATTTCGATTCCTTTTGAAGTCTCTCCTAGCAAAAGGATCAGGATTAGCCTGGTCTAATTCCATTCTGGAGATCTTGTTTGATAATTATTTTATTATTTTGGCCATATAATCCATTTTTTCCTCAACGAACTTCCTAGATATGAAAGTTCCAACTTACTCCTTGAAGCGCTTAGTGTCTTTGTTTCCTATTTTGACTTTCTCTTTCATTTTACTAGATTCCATCATGTTGGACTCAATTTTGATGTCGTCGTCTTTCATTTTGGTGAGATCAACATATCTCCTTTCTCTCAAAAGCAGGGAAAATTCTGGCTTGAAATCTCCTGCGAATGTTACCTTAGTTGCAGGCTATGAGGGTTTAAATTATGCTGGAATTTTGTGATAAATTTTATTAAACCTTTGGATGAACTCTAATACTGACTCTGAATTATTTTTTCTCAAAGCCTCGAATTCTGTTAGGTAATACAAGTGATCTTTTCTCTCTCCCCATTACCTTAAGAAGGTAGTTTCCAGTGCCTCATAAGATGCTATAGATCCCACTGGAATCCCTCGAAACCAAATTCTTACTTGGCCTTCAAAGGTTTGCACCAAAAGTCTCGAATAAACATCCTCATGCTCAATGTTGAGGATATCAGGGAATTGGTCGAAAAAGTTTATGTGCTTTGTTGCCGTTAAATCTCCCTCTCCTGTGAACTTTGGTAAATTATTCATGTAATTTCAGGTAGGTCATGAAGGATGTTGTCGCAAGAGTTGGTTCTAGGCTGTAACAGAGCCAAGCCTTAGCACATTTTAAATGAAAAAATAAGTTATCATTCAGAACTTGATTTGGGTTTCGTGCAAGTAAATTCCGAGATAACCATGAACCACTTTTGATTAGAGGTTGCCCCTCCCAACCCGATAGGGATCTCTCGAATATATGTCACGATAAGATATTCAATAATATTAACAATGGGCAGATCTGTGGGCAACAAAAAGTTTTGAGGTTTTTAGGGTTGATGGGTTGGACCGAAAAGTAGTCCATTGGGCATGGATTCAAATGATCAAGTAAGTAATAAGAGTGTTTCGGCAATGGAAATCCATGGAGAAGAGGCAAGATAGAAGCTGATTATAGAGGGAAGGACTTATTAAAAGTATGACAACAGAATAAAGAGAAAACATATCAAAATGAAAGGAGCACTTAGCAATGAGTGAATTCCAAGCATAAATCAGTGGAAAGAGATAGTTGGGACAGAACATATAGCAAAGGATGAATTATGAACCTTCAGATATCTGCAAGAAATAACCTATAACCTATCCTACAATAGAGCATCTAATAAACGGATGAACTCCATTACAAACACATGTTACAAATCAGGAAGAAAACGTGAATGGAATAGCATGAAAACTGAGCAATAGACAAACCCTGTAACCAACATCACAAGAATCTCTGTTATAGATCGAAAATGACTTTGCACTCTTATATTAAACATGAAAGAAAAATATTACAGTCCCAGGAGTACTACTCCCCCCCACCTTTTTCCCACTCTATTTTACAAATATGCCTCATATATGTATTGAGATCGAAATCCTCTCTAATCTAAAAGATAACAACAGTTACAACCAATTCTTGAAACTTTCTTCCATAGAAAATGGGCCAAACTGATGAAAATGGGGGCTGTGGTTATGGATCTGTATCTCTCGAATAGCGAAATCTGTGTATAACATGAAATATGATTTTGTGTATCTGTTTATTTTGAGCAAAAACCTCTCTCAGTTCCCCAAGATCCGTTTTCATTTGCCCCAAATCTGCATTTAACAAACATGTGTCAAAACAGGAAAATATGAAATCGGAAAATTAGGGCTCGGAGATGGATTTGATTCTTCCAATATGTGACACATATAGGAAAAATGAGAGAGGCTAATGATATCTAATTTTTTAGGCACAAAATCCTCCAACTATTTCTCAAAATGATACTCCAGTCGCTTAGAATCGTTATTTGAAAATGATGACCCAACATAGTAAAAAACGCCACATTTTTGAAAACAAAGTTCATCTTTAGGGGTACTTTTGACTACCCTCCCAAGCTCCAAATTAAATTATGAAGACACCACTGGAAATATTAGGATTTTTGTATGTCGATCGACTATTCGAACGAGGAAAACGACCTCTCCGTGGCTGATAAAATTGTGTTTTTCTAAAGCAGTTTTGCATATGACTAAAGTCCCAATTTTGTGTTTTTGGGTTTCGTGGTTTTGGGCATCATGTCTTCAAGAGTTATGACATGCAAGGAATCCCGAATCATGATGGGATTAATTAGATAATAATCATTTGTCTTAATCTCTTAATTAATCATGATTAACAATTAATCTTTAACCTTTCGTAGATTTAAGTGTCGAGACTTCGATAATGCTTGACGCGAGAAATCTCGAATTGCGAAATTGCGATGAGATTTATTAACGCTAATATTTCTTAATCTTTAATTAACTCGACTTATATTTTAATACTTTAGTGAATTCAGGGATCGGGGCTATAGTTATTAAAATATCTACGTTGGCCAAATACCCGATGGCCAAAAATCCCAACTCGTGAGGTTTTTCTCCATGTGGCTTAATGCTCAGTGTATGCAGTCGTTCCACTACCAATGCTTCCATTCATTCTCCTTGTTACTCAATGCTCAAACATATGGTACATTTCTTTGGTTCTCATGTGAACCATGTCTTTGGATTTTTCATGAGTTGGCTTCTGACTGTTATACTGCTGTGGCATTTGTGGCTGATTTCGGCGTTATTTGACTGAAGATGAAAGGTAGAGAACATTTAGTGATGTGCGTGATAGAAAAATGATTTTTTTCTCACATCTACACTTTCAGTACTTAAACACTATAAATTTTTTCTCTCCTAAGTTACCGAAAGAAAAAATTTCAATATTTGTTACAACAATGGCTCCATCTAGGGATGGTGCTTTCCTGTAAAGCACCAAGAACAATAGACCACATGCCTTCATCCATTGGGCAACCTAAAATCATCCTTATCAAACTCTGAACTCTGTCGCTTTACTTGCACCTTTCCGAAACAAAAAACCGCTTATGCATTCATTGGGCTACGGAGTCATAATGCTTTAAAACAAAACCATGATGGATTTCAAACTAAATTGGAAACATACTGAAAACCATTGTTGTACTCTAGTGCTCAAAGTCAAGATTATTTATATACATCACCTAATCTAACCGATATCACTACTTTGTTCAGGTATAGGAAAACTTCCAAATCAACCAAGCGAGTATCCGACTAACAAACTTAATTACACTTCCATATTTGAGCAAACGGATGACAGGAGCAACTGCAAATTTCAAAACATGCCCTGGGAGCAGGTACTTACAGTTTTGAAATTCAGACTTCAAGAAGTCGGAAATAAAAAATTCAGTCCCCCATTTTGACTTCATATAAATTGCTACTAGATCATAAAAGTCACATATAAATACCTCATTTTGTTTTTGTTCCAACTGATTGAAATGTTGTTGCTTGCTTCCTTTACTGATCTGAATGTTAAATGTGGACTGCTCAATATTTGTTGGGGAAACATGCATGATCAACTACTGATCTGAACCTGTCTGCTCACTTTCATCATATCCTTGTAATCTGAATTCATCACTATGATATGTTGGCCTATTACAACAGACAATTTTTAAGAGAGAAGAAGAGATATGTTCTTCATTTCCTACATTACTGTCTTGATAATGATCAAATGAAAATAGAGTCTGAAAATATGCACCATGAAAAAAATTCTGATCACCCTCTCCAACAATGATATCTTTAGAGGATGTATCAAAGTTAAAAGGATCTTCATTAGACTCTTGAACAATAGATTCATATCTATTTTCAACCATAGCATTCATACTTTTATGATCATCTCTTAGTTGATAAATATGATTTGATGAAATTTCATCAGATAACAAATCTTTAAAATCCTCTTCATTGTCACTATATTTATCAAATACTAGAAAATCAGAATAAAATCCTGAAGGTTTCTGCATTGCAAAATCGGCAATATGATCTTGAAACAGATTTCAAAAAATATCATTGTCTTCTTCATCATCAACAACCTTTACATCAAAATCTAAATCATTCTCAAACACCAAACATTCTTCAGGATGGTTAAACATGGCAGCCACCTCTTTTTCATGAAACAAAACAGAGTCTACAAGATCTTCAAGACTGTGTGGATGCTGCAGATCCGTGTAAGCATGGGTTGCAACATGACTGTTCAGGAGCAGATCTATCTCTTCTTCTGTTAAAGGAGGAGGTGGTCTATGCAATTTATGGATCAAGCAACTATTTTTTTCTTTCTCTTCTGTAGGTTGACCATGATGTTGAATATCTTCTTCTTGAATGTGATCACAAGAGCTATCATATCCTACTTTTTTATCAACCAACTCTTCTTCATACTGATTATCTTTATCGACTTAAGAAATTTCTGATATTCCTTCCTCCTCTTCAAGAAGATGTGTTTGATCTGTTTGTCTTATGAATTTTATATTACAACAATCTTCAAAAAGTATTTCAGCTGAATAGATTCTTTTACAATGTTGATGAAAAAGTATGTGAAAATATTTCAATGAAGGAATATTGGAATGGGGTAAAGATTTATACCAAAGTCTAGCATCTCTTTCCAATGAAAACATAAACAGTTTCATGAGGACATCTTCATAATGTATTTTTAATTCATCCATGAGCTTGTGGAATTCAAACAAGTGTTGAGCGGGATTGTCATCCACATATTATCCAAATATAGGAAGGACATCTTCCCAAACTTTAATGCCTGAAAAAATGTTTGGAAAACCATAAACATTTGTAAAGTTCAGAGGAGCAAACCTTGCAGCAATCCGAGCAGTGAACGAATCCGACATTTTGAGACCAGCGGAGTCTCCAGTGAATCATGTAGAGTCTTCAAACCAAGGAGTTTCCAAGTGAATGATCACAACCAATTGAATGCCTATCCCTTGTTAACCATCAAGAATTAGATCTAAACTTTTTGTCGTATCCCAGGGAAGATAACTTCATTCCTCCATCCCCGGCAATGGCGCCAGAAAATCTTGTCGCAAGAGTTGGTTCTAGGCTATAACGGAGCCAAGCCTTAGCACATTTTAAATGAAAAAATAAGTTATCATTCATAACTTTATTTGGGTTGCGTGCAAGTAAATTCTGAGATAACCATGAACCAATTTTGATTAGAAGTTGCCCCTCCCAACCCGAGAGGGATCTCTTGAATATATGTCACGATAGGATATTTAATAAGCTTAACAATGGGAAAATCTGTGGGTAACAAAAAGTTTTGAGGTTTTCAGGGTTGATGGGTTGGACTGAAAGTAGTCCATTGGGCATGGAGTCAAATGATCAAGTAAGTAATAAGAGTTTTTTAGCAATGGAAATCCATGGAGCAGAGGCGAGATAGAAGCTGATTACAGAGGGAAGGATTTATAAAAAGTATGGCAGCAAAATAAAGAGAAAGCATATCAAAATGCAAGGAGCACTTAGCAATGAGTGAATTCCAAGCATAAATCAGTGGAAAGAGTTAGTTGGGACAGAGCATCTAGCAAAGAATGAATTCTGAACCTTCAGATCTTTGCAAGAAATAACCTATAACTTGTCCTGCAACAAAGAATCTAACAAACAGATGAATTCCATTACAAACACATGTTACAAATCAGGAAGAAAAAGTGAACGGAATAGTATGAAAACTGAGCAATAGACAAACCCTGTAACCAACATCACAGGAATCTCTGTTGTAGATCGAAAATGACTCTGCACTCTTATATTGGACATGAAAGAAAAAGATTACAGTCCCAGGAATACTACTCCCCCCCCTTTTTCCCACTATATTTTACAAATATGCCTCATATATGTATTTGAGGTCAAAATCCTCTCTAATCTAAAAGATAACAACAGTTACAACCAATTCTTGAAACTTTCTACCATAGAAAATGGGCCAAACTACTGAAAACTGGGGCTGCAGTTATGGATCTGTATCTCTCAAAATGAGACATCTGTGTATAAAATGAAAGATTCTTTTGTGCATATGTTTATTCTAAGAAAACACCTCTCTCAGTTCCCTGAGATCCATTTTCATTTTCCCCAAATTTGCATTTAACAAACATGTTTCAAAACAGGAAAATATGAAATCCGAAAATTAGGGATCGGAGATGGATTTGATTCTCCCAATCCATGACACCTATAGGAAAACTGAAAGAGGAAAATGATCTCTAATGTGTTAGGCACAAAATCCTCCAAATGTTTCTCAAAATGATACTCTAGTCGCTCAGAATCATCATTTGAAAATGATGACTCAACATAGTAAACAACGACACATTTTTTAAAATGAAGCTCATCTTTCGGGGTACTTTTGACTACCTTCCCAAGCTCCAAATGAAATTATTATGACACCACTGGAAATATTAGGATTTTTATATGTCAATCGACTATTCAAACGAGGAAAACGACCTCTCCACGACTGAGAAAATTGTGTTTTTCTAAAGTCGTTTTGCATATGACTGGAGTCCCGATTTTGGGTTTCCGGGTTTCAGGGTTTTGGGTATCATGTCTTCAAGAGTTATGACATGCAATGAATCCAAAATCACGATGGGATTAATTAGAAAATAATAATTTTTCTTAATCTCTTAATTAATCACAATTAACAATTAATCTTTAACCTTTCGTAGATTTAAGTGTCAGGACTTCGATAATGCTTGACGTGAGAAATCCAGAATTGCGAAATTACGATGAGATTTATTAACGTTAATCTTTCTTAATCTTTAATTAACTCGACTTATCCTTTAATACTTTAGTGAATTCGGGGATCGGGGCTATAGTTATGAAAATATCTACATCGACCAAATCCCCAACGACCAAAAATCCCAGACTCGTGAGCTTTTTCTCCATGTGGCTTAATGCTCGGTGTATGCGGTTGTTCCACTGCCAATGCTTCCATTTGTTCTACTTGTGATTGAACGCTCGAACATATGGTACATTTCTTTGATTCTCACGTGAACCCTGGCTTTGGATTTTTCGTGAGTTGGCTTGTGACTGTTATACTACTGTGGCATTTGGGGCTGATTTCGATGTTATTTGACTGAATATGATAGGTAGAGAACATTTAGTGATGCGCATGATAGAAAAATCATTGTTTTCTCACATCTACACTTTCGGTAGTTAAACACTATAATTTTTTTCTCTCCTAAGTTTTCGAAAGAAAAAATTTCAATATTTGTTACAACAAAGGATAGGGGGAAGGGCCAGAGGAGAATATCTGGAAACTACTTTGGAAAATATCCTGGGAGGGGGAGGTGGTGGCCCTTGGTCGCCTCCTCCTCCGAAACCACCT
>ML824600.1:17174-29857 GCA_009831015.1 Picea engelmannii | reverse complement strand
ACATTCACACAACTAGTCTGACATCATAGGGGAACCACAGAACCCCCGTCGTTCACGATGCTTGCTCAACCTCCCTCCGATCTTAGGGGGAGTATCTGGTCGTACTCGTTCATCGGTACCTCCTTCACACACTCCTGTGAGTGCTACTATCTTAGGATCAACTTTGCTTGGTTCTACCTTACTTGGGTCCAATTCCCAAGGACATACTTTCACTCGCTCTCCTTTGCACGGAAGCGGGGGACCCACTTCCTCTCAAGGAGGGAGCACCAACCCACCTAGTCCCCATCAAGGGTTAGGTTCACAACACACTATGGCCAGAGCTAACCCTCCACCCCCACTACAGATGCCATACTTGGCCTCTCTCAACATTCTGGATCTCACCAAGCTCACCAATGATCCTATATTGCATGACGCCACATGGCCTGCAATGCCAACCAAACTTCCTTCAGACATACCAAAGTTTGAAGGGAAGGCAGGGGATGACCCCGCCAATCATGTCATGACCTTTCATCTATGGTGTTCTTCCAATAGAATTATGGATGATTCCGTCAGATTGTGACTTTTTCAACGCACACTTACCGGCCCATCAACCAAATGGTATGTCGAAGAAAAATCCGGGTCCCATACGACCTTTGAGTCATTAGCCAAAGCCTTCTTGAAATTTTTCCAATTACCAATCCGCCATGACAATGGTCTAGAACTACTGTCTAACTTCAAGCAGACCTCAGCCACTCACATCGCTGACCACATTCATGAGTGGCGTAGGCGACGTAGTTTGTGTAAAGCAGAAACCACCAAGCAACAGTGCCTTGACTGGTTTCTTAGATCACTTGTCGCTCTCCTTGGAAAAGATGTCGCTTCCACCTTCCCTCAATCGGAAGAGGAAGCCATCAGTAAGGCCTAACAATATGACCTCATTTACGCACAGTCATGATACTTATACACGGTACTTCCTGATCTTCCGAAACCTGTGCCATTTGGTCAAGACAAACCTGGGATGTCTCACTCAGCAGACGGACTAATAGGTGACACCACACACCATAGTCCCCAACCCCAACCACCACCGATGTATGGAACACCTCAATACCCACCGGCATATGGGGGCACTTCTTATTACCCACCACCCACTTATCAACAACCATATCCTGTTGCTATACCTCCACCCACCAGTGGACCACCACCGACACCCCCCATACATCAACCTCCTCCAAACACCAGTGGTACTCTCTCCACATCATCTTATAGTACTAGTGACAACACTACACCTTCCTATGTAACTTATGGAGCGACACCACCACAAAATCTCTACTTTCCCTTTCTGGGTCCTCCACAACCCATGGCTCCCCAACATCCTCATACGGGGGTAAATTTTTTTCAACCCTCTGCTACTCAACAATACCAAAATTTTGAACAGTTGAACACAGCCAACCCGACTCATCCATCGAACAATACCAAGAGGAAAGGAAGGAACAGGAATAACAATAACCCCGGCCAAGGCAGGAATCAACCCCCACAGCATCAACCCACTGGGGGCAACCAGAACCATGGGAACCAAAACCCCCAAGGGGGCAATAAAAACAAACGCCAAGGGAGGAATACTGTTAAAACCATCCACCCTTTTGCTCTTTGTGGCATGTACAGTCATTACACTCACCATTGCCCCCAGATTGCTGATTTCAAAAGGTTGAAGGACTCTGGGAGCCTTCCCCCCTCCCCAACGCAACCTGCCCCTCAGCAAGCACAACAACGATATGCGCAACAACCCCCTCCAGCAGTATTGCAAAATCCTATCCCACATCAAGGTGTCATAAACACCCAACAGGACATGCAACATCCCCCACCTCAGGTGGGCCAATATCACAACCCCAACAATCCAATAGAATGAACAATTCTCCTCACCAGTGAGGAAGAAATTCTTTTGCAAACACGCAATCGTCAGTATCCTACAACAACTGAGTCTACTCCTATCTCTCCAGAGACAAACCCTACACCAACGGGACCCCCGTTGATGATCCCTCACCCTTCTGTCGAACCACCATTACGCATCCCTCGCATTCCCTTGCGCAGGAATGTTCACAATCCACAGGCTAGGGCAGCTCATAACTACATCTTGGTAGATGACTTAGCACAATCCCCGGTTGCCATGTCAGTGTTGGAAGTCCTCCAGACTTGTCCAACGCAGCGGAAATCACTACTTTCCGCCTTGGGAGTAGTCGACCCCGCCGATACTTGACTCATCACCTTTGACCTTGATAGCTGCGAACCGCGTCTTCCCGCCGCAGTCGCTATTCAAGTACCAGTAAAAATACGGAACATCACCGTCCATCGGTGTATCATCGATGAAGGGGAATCTACATGCATCATGTCCAAAACAGTATGGCAGAAACTTGGTTCTCCGGAACTCATACCTTCCGCCATCACCTTACGAGCTTATGACGGATGACCATCATCTCCTGAAGGGCTCTTCCAAAATGTCCCCGTGGAACTTGGGGGCAAAACTATTCTCATTGACATTGAAGTTATCAACGCTCAGCTCGATTACAATATCTTGCTCGGTCGTAGCTACATGTATGATATGAAGGCAGTGGCATCATCAGTCTTTAGGACAATCATGTTCCCACAGAATGGGAAGATTGTAACCATTGACCAAGTCACACATTACGAGCCAAACCCATCTTCCAGTCTCGATAACATTCTTCCTCTCATTCACACCAACAAAGACATATATCCACTCTTCGAGATGGGTCCTGGGATTTTCAAAGATCCATCCTTGTTAGGGACGTACCATGGAGCACCACCACTCCTTACCCCTAGTCAAGTATGCATCATCTCCACTAACGAAACTCACCAGGAGGACGCTCGTCCTCCTCAGGAGGCTTTAGTCATTCCTGACGTCTCAACAGTCGCAGCATCACTCCCACAGGAGCCTCCTACGCACTCATCGACCCCTACGGTCCACAAATCCACATCCCCTCAAGGGCCTAGTCCCATTTGGGAGATAGTTCCTCGACCCCTCACTCAAATTCCCTTCTTTTACCCTCCACGCGATATAGAAGCTTTCCAGGTCGCCGCAACACTCACACTACCCAATATGGTACTAGCAATCCCAGTGTGGTACTTACATCCACCTGAGATGGTCCCTCGACCACAGGAAGGACTCCCCATGACGATTCTTGTCCTCACCCCCACTACCCCCACCACCCCCATACTCCCTACCCCCCCTACTACCGCTGGGGGCAGGAGAAAGACGAAGGAGCCCACAACTCCACTTCCTCCGCGCATCTCACCACCTTGCGCATTGTGTGACAAAGAGGGTCACCAAACCAACAACTGCCCGTCATTACCGGAATTACGGAATTTGATTCCCCCCAATCCAACCCCCACACCACCCATTACTACTGCTTCCACTCAAAATTCCAGTAGTAAAGGGTTGAGGACCAAATTCGTGTGTGCCATCTGTTCTGATTATGGCCATTACACCCATCATTGTCCAGCACTGCCTTGTTTCCGGCAGGCATTAGCTATCATAAGCCAAGACTTTCAGAACAACCCACGCCCTGCCACGTCCTCCACAACAAAAATCACTGACATTCTCTATGTCACCACTTTAGTCAATGAACGCATGAGATGCCCTTGCTCTCTTTGCGATTCATTGGCTCATTTTACCTACCAATGTCCTATGATCATATAATATAGGCAACGTCAGTTGGCCCTGCTGCACCGACCCGCCGAGGCCGTAATTGACCTGGCTTCGCCACTGGCATATCTACACGTCATTTCTCCCGAGCCCGAGGCACTCCCTACACCTCCATGGTTCTTAGATGACGTATCTGAGGATTTACCCCGTAACCCACCCAACTCTCCTGCTCATTCCTCTACGGAGACTCTCCATCCCACTACCACGGGTACCCCTCAGTACCTCAATATATGATTTTTGTCGAGTGAACCCTCACCTAGCATTACCCCTACTGTTTCTTCAGCAGGGGGCAATCATAATACCACTAAGATCACTCCTCACGATCCATTATATTCCCTTCATTTCCAATGCGACAAAGACATACTGGAAGAACTATAATGCCCGAACTCTCCCTGGGATGCACTACATCATCGTGCTCTCTTCCTTCCACAAGAAGCCCTCATGCCTCCTAGCCTCAATCCCGTTTACGCAGTCGAAACCAAAGACTTTATCCCATCAGGGCCTATCGACTGGTTCAACAATCCCATTCCTGCCCTTGACACTTTTGAAGAAGGTAATCTGGCCAACATTTCCCCCACCATCAAAATCGACATTTCCATTAAACCGGGCATCGTCGAAGAAATCATCCTTGGAGCTGCTTGCACTCCTCAGGAAATCGCCGCATATAAATCCCTCTTCCAAGAATTTAGGGATATCTTTGCCTGGTCATACACAAAGATGTTTGGCCTCGACCCCTCTATCGTCGAATATCGCATCGACACCTGGCCCGACATCACACTAGTTCGCTAGAAACAACGACCGCTACACCCATCCAAGGCCGCGGCCATCAAAGACAAAATTGACAAATTACGTACGGTCGGATTCATTTACCCCATTTCTTATACTTCATGGGTTTCCAACCCTGTACCCATCGACAAAAAACAGGGCTCTATCCACGTTTGCACCGACTTTCGCGATCTCAATAATGCATGTCCCAAGGACAACTTTCCAACGCCTTTCATCGATCAGATTATCGACAATTGCGTCGTCCATGAGGCTCTCTCCTTTATGGACGGATTCTCTGGCTATAACCAAATTCAAATCCAACCAGCCGATCAATACAAAACCACATTCATTACCCCGTGGGGTACTTTTCAATATCGTGTCATGCCTTTCGGCTTAAAAAATGCTGGCGCAACTTTCTAGCGGGCTATGACATACATATTTCATGATCTGGCTGCAATCATCCTCGCCTACTTGGACGACCTCACTGCTCGATCTAATAAATGCACCCAACACCTCGATGATTTACGAATCATCTTTCAATGGTGTCGTCAGTACAACATCCGCTTGAACCCTCTCAAGTGTGTGTTTTGCATCACCGTCGGGTGCCTCCTTGGTTTTATTGTTTCACAAAGCGGTATCACCGTGGACCCCCTCAAAGTAAAAGCCATCACCGAAATTCCACCTCCCCGAAATTTACGACAACTTCAGAGTCTACAGGGCAAAGCCAACTTTCTTAGACGCTTTGTTCCTGATTACGCTATACGCACACATGGTTTCCTTCGCTTACTACGTCACGACATCCCTTTTCATTGGGACGACTATGCCCAACAGTCGTTTGACGATCTTAAAGCGACGCTTTCCAATGCACCTCTAATTAGTGCACCTGACTACAACCGCGACTACATCCTCTACGTATCAGCATCAGCTGTATCAGTAGTCGGCGTCCTCGTCCAGCTCGAAGATGACAATCGTGAACACGTCATTTACTACGTCAGTAAGAACCTCTCAGGACCACCCCTGAAGTATAAACATGAAGAGAAACTTGCTCTTGCAGTTGTCCTTGCAGTTCAGAAACTGCGCCATTACATTCTGCTTCGCACCACCAAGGTCGTCGCAGATTCCAACCCTATGCAATATTTTCTCAGTCGTCGCCAAGTTAACGGAAAATTTGCTCGATGGATAGTTATCCTTCAGGAGTATGACCTCGAGTTCTCGACACCCAAGAGTAAGAAGGCCCTCGTTCTCGTCGAACTTGTCATGGCCCTTCCCTCAGACACACCCAGTCCCCTCATCAATACTGACTTTCCTGACGAACATCTCTTTTACATCGCTTACGATGATCCTTGGTACGGAGACCTTCTCGTCTACCTATGAACTCAAAAGTTTGGTAACCACTTATCATGAGATGATCGTCGGTGCATTCATCATCAGGCCCCCCGCTATCTCCTCATCGGCGACATCCTATATCGGCGGGGCGTTGAAACCATTCTTCGTCGTTGCCTGACTATTGATGAGGCCGACAGAGTCTTAAACGACTGCCATAGTGGTGCATGTGGGGGCCATCTTTCCAGTATATCCACCGCGCAAAATATTATCCGATCTGGTTACTTTTGGCCTACCCTGTTTCATGATTGCATTCATGCCGTGAAACGATTTGAGCAATGTCAGCTCTATGCCAACAAGGCCCGCGCTCCCCCCGCCCTTCTTCACCCTGTCATTACTGCAGGCCCCTTTTGTAAATGGGGCATCGATTTTATGACTTGTAATCCCCCCTCCAGCAATGGTCACAAATACATTGTTGTCGTCGTCGATTACTTCACCAAATGGGCCTAAGCTATGCCCACTTTTAACAACACCGCTGACACTGCAACGCGTTTTTTCTTTAATCACGTCATATCACATTTTGGCATACCACTCCAACTCGTTTCCGACCATGGGAAACACTTTGAGAATGAGATCTTCGTCGAACTCTCATCTCGGTTAGGCTTCTCTCACGAGTTTGCGTCACCATATTACCCTCAGTCAAATGGACAGGTCGAGGCAGTGAACAAAGTCCTCAAGACCATGTTACAGCGCACGGTTGATAAACATAAAACCAATTGGCATCATATGTTATTTTTCGCGCTATGGGCTTATCGAACGACAGTAAATACCGCTATGGGTTTCACGCCATTTCATTTAGTCCATGGGGTCGAGGAAACTCTTCCCATCGAGTGTGAAATTCCCACCCTTCACACTGCAATTGAGCTTTTACCTGACACTGCGATCATTTCGCGAAGGCGACCTTGTCCTAGCCTATGATATCACTCATGATACCTTTGGCCACGGCAAATTCGAATCACTTTGGCATGGCCCTTACATCATTCAACATTGCCTCACCAAAGGCGCATACATCCTGGCCTCCCCCGAAGGCCTCTCGCTCAAAGAACCCATCAATGGGTTATACCTCAAGAAANTTCCCTCGTCTAAACTATCCTTTGTGCTATTGACAGATGACTCCTCCACCAGTTACCACATAGGTTACGCCGACGGCGCTAGCCATTGGACACAAAATCTCGCTTCGGCTGCTTGGGCTCTCTACACCCCATCACATGAAATGCTACATTCAAGCGGCATATGTTTGGGACTAGCAACCAACAACCAAGCCAAATACACTGCTGTCATTGGCCTCCTGACTGACGCCCAACATCATCATATTTGTCACCTTAGCATTTTCCTCGACTCCCAACTAGTCGTTCTCTAGCTCAACAATGAGTACCGTGTACGCGATCCGTGCCTCTTTCGCAAATACCTGCAAGTTAGACTATTATCTCGACATTTTGATTCCATTACATTTACACATATTCCAAGAGAATTGAATCAAACAACAGATGAAATAGCTAACATGGTGTTAGATTGGCATATATCACATCAAGCTACACATACATAAACATCTCATACATCCTGTCACAGCATATAGATAGAACAGACATCATCATCATCAACAAAAACACATGTAAACCACATTTGTATCTCAAAAACATGTATACCCATAGATATATATGGTCCCCTCAGGCCATCCGAATGTTTACATACAAAAAATATACATCGGCCCGCAGGCCAGTGCCACATCTCGGTACAAAAATTGGCTCACCAGCCTATCAAAAAGGTATAAAACATACATATCATACATCAGGGTGCCTCTATCGTACCCCCACCTTCTCCTCCCTCAGGAGGAGGTGGTGGCCCACCACCACCTGCCCCAGGCGGTGGTGGTGGAGCACCTGCAGGACCCTCCTGCCCCTGTGGCAAGCGTCCACTAGTCATAGCGGCGAGCACAGCTGCTCGTCGCACGATCGACCGCCATGGTGGCGGTAGTCCAATGCACTGCTCCAGGAACCCCTCGTCCTAGATACGGATCCACATGCCCTCAGGCACGTCTTGTAACACCGTCTCCAGACGACGGCGTATATCATCAAAATCACCTCCGGCCGCCGTTGGAGGAGCGTGCAATGGTCCCGCACCAGGGTCATCAAAACGACACCTCTGCACCGGTCTCTCGGGCTCGGCCAGTCGCCCCGCGACCTCATCTCGTTGACGCCTCCCTCCACGCGGTGGTCTCTCCCGCTCTCACTGCACTGGTGCTCTATACAACTCCACCTCGCGCCCGCGAGGTGCCAAATCTGCACATGCACAAAGCAACCAACAACAGATCGTATTAGTGTCTATACATCATACATATGAACTGATATATCAAAAGATAACATAAATAAAAAACATACAAATACACAAACATACCTCGATGGTCGAAAACCTCCCCAGGAGGCAAAACCATGTCCGGGTCCCCCCGGAAGTCCACCCCAGCATAAGGGAACTGAAGTATGACTGTCGGAATCTGCCGCCATATCTGCGTCGCCTGCGCCGTAAAATAATGCCCACCTTCGCCACCACCGTGGCGAACCAAAATTGCGGACCACCGCCTCAAACGTGGCTCTTGTACCCCTGGTGCCTCTAATAACACCCTCGGGCACAGCATCGACACCCTCTCCAAGAAATAGGCTACCAGGATCGAGTCGAAAGCAAACTCCCCGGTACCTGTGGACCGATAACGGTCCAGCTGCGCGATCATCCGCGCGTGCAGTGTCAAACCCCAGGCGAACCGCTCATGGCCCACCACCACCCTCTCCATCAATAGCAGCTCGCCACCACTGATCCGGTGGGTCGCCCGTGACCCATACACCCGAACAATCATCGCCGCTATGAAACAATGCAACAGTAAATCTAGACCACTGATACTCACTACAGTCCCCGACATGTAGTTCTCACCTGAGCAATATCGTCGGGCAACATCAGCCAAGTGAGTATCCCTCGGCAGCACAGGCTCTGCCGGCAACGGTGTTCCCCGGAAGGGGAGCCTAGTCAAGAAATATATATCCTCCACCGCAGTGAAGGAGATCTGCTCTCCTCGCACAAGGAAGCAGTGCAAATCTGGGCTCCACATCTGGAGCAGGAACTAGAGTAAGTACTCCTATGCCCATATCAACGGGCACTCAAAAAAATTTAGCAACCCACTGGTTGCTAAAGCTGCTCGAACCGCTAGCTCTGCATTGGCCACAACATCTCGCAGCTGTGACCAATCTCGCTCATGCCACCGAACAACCATCATCACCGCTGGTCACCTGCACACAAAACCGAGTCCCACATCAGCTTATGCAACCATCCAATGCATAAAAAAGACTCCCTTTTTACCCTTCAACCTTGCCTCAAAGGCGCGGTTTCACCACCCACAGGCGCACACGCATGCACACCTGTTCACTATACAGGCGCGCACGTATGCGCACCTGTTCACACTACAGGCGCGCGCTAGTGCGCACCTGTCAAACTCACAGATGTGCCCTAGTGCACACCTTTTTACCCCACAGGCACACACTCATGCGCGCTTGTTACCCTCACAGGCGCGCCCCTAGGGCGTGCCTTAAATTCCCCCTCACACGCACCACTGCACGTTTATTCAGTGGACAGGCGCGCACGGATGCGCGCCTTCCACTGAATCGCCCGTGCATGTGGGCCCACACCCTAGTCAAAATCCCCTAAAACCCCTTGTATGGCCCCCCGTACCTACCCTACCCAAAAATTAGAAATCTATTTCTATGCAGGACGATCAAACCACTAACCTGTAACTCGCACACCGTCGATCGGATACCTCGCGCTCCCTGAATCACCCAATCTCCTCTGGATCTGCTCAGAAACTCACTGTAGCAGCAGGTACAAATGAGGTGGCAATGTGGGCCCTACAGCTATATATAGGCCTTTTTCCAAACTTCCACTCACCATTCCGGGAGCCCACGGCGTCCATTTTTCGAACAGTCTTCAGCCATGGGATCAACATCCTGCCACCTACATCACAGCTGTCCCTGGGCTACTTTTCATCCTGAGCCCCCAGTGCGCCTTTTTTTTCACATCATGGTCAAGTACGCACACTCATTGTCACATTTATATAACACATGCTCATATCTTAGATTCTCTTCAGATATTGTTCACTTTGGGTATTTGGTTGTTCTATGTGCAGGTACATGATCATCATCTCTCAACATCATTCCTTCAGGTATATATCCAGCATTGAAATGTAGTCTCTCCCGCTGTATTGCATTTACATTTCCAGTCACACCCTCTGATATTGGCCTCTAGGATACCCATTCCCGGCTCTGCAGTACTCACACCTCCCTTTGCATCTTCAGTACTGTAACCCGGTAGCATTCTCACCCACATGAGTTGTCTCATTCATAGCACCTTTTGGCACTTTCGACACTCATGCTGTTCTTCATTACCCTTTAGGGATGGGAGTCCCGATAGTCTTTCATCATGTTGCAGATCAACCACATACTTCTTCTCCTCATTTTTCTAGCTTCCCATACAGACTCCCAGATCATCACTTTATGGTTATGTTCTTTTTACCTGCACCTCCACAGGATCGCGAACCCACCATTTCATCCACCATCAGTTTTCCCATCTACGAACCTATCTTCATTTCACCTACCTCATACAGAAACTCGCCAATGGGGCCCCCACCCTTCATTAGTTTTCCAAGAAATTTCTGCCCTCCCTGCGGCACTCATTTCACGCTGGGGCACCCGTTTCTGTATTTGTACATTTTTCCAAAATTATTCATTATTTATTGTACAAACTCCTTTATTTCTAGTCATTACATTTTCTTTTTTCGTCACCGTTGGCGACTTGCTTTCTCTTTTGGCCACACGCAACGCATGTCACCCTTGGTTGTAACATTACTTATCATCTCCCTCGCCAACATCGTCCATATCTTCAGAGTACTCCATAGGTCACTTACCTCTACCCTCTGAATTTGTTCACCTTGTCCCGCCTCTGGCACAACTTATCCTCGGTCTTGGCGTCCCCCTGAAACTCGACCTTGTCACATGGTTGTGGCCATTGTTTATTTCATACATCCTCCAGCCAAGGGAAGTCTTGAGTCTTCCCACTTCTTGACTTCTTCCATGTACCTCTGCCACATCTTCACCTCAGTAGATTCCATGGAGCCCTTTGCTCTTGGGAGTCGCGTCTCCCTTTGTGTCGACATCAACACAATTTTCCAGAAGGGCGACAGTATCTTGATTCTCATTTTCCATTCCATGAGAGATCTCGGATGGCACAGGGGGAAACACCATTGCTCCCTGATGTCGTTGACCCCCATAACATTCGACGCCAACACTTCCTCATGTTGCGGTGGGTCTTACTTTGCGACTATTGCAGTTATTATTATTATCAGTTGCCGAAGACCTCTGAACGCGGTCGGGCCATCACTGCCCGCATCATCGTCATTGCTTGGTACTGCGACCATTACCTATCGTTCAGAGTATGTTCCTTTGTAGAATTTTCTTCTGCCTTTATCATTACCACCCCCGAGGGCACTGCAGTTGTCTACACCAACATTTCCGTCATCTTTTTTCAGAGTTACATAACACGAGCATGGGGCATGCCTGCCTCATTTGTACACAGTTGTATATTTTTACGCACCTTCTGGAAGATCGGGTTCTACAGGTTCCTTTCTTCTCCCAAGGATTTCTCTACACAGTCCCACTCTTGCTCTCCCTTACACCACCATTCTCAGTAAAAGAAACATTGATGGATTTCGGCTATATGTATGCTCCTAACCTCATCCATCAAGGGGCATCTGTTATCACTGAAATTTCGTCCGCACATGGTGACAAGAACTCTGCATCGTCAAAATAGGAATGAAGCTATTCATGGCACAGGATTAAATCCACAGCATTGCAAAAGGGTCAAAAACTATACAAAGTAACCAAAAAATTGAAGGGCGATTTGCAGAATCTGGGTGCGCGCGCATATGTGCGTAACAACAACGTACAATGCGCGCATGGGCGCACAATGCGTGACTGTTGGGCGAAAAACCCGCGCACCTGCTAAACGACGCATTTATTGAAATTGGTCGGCCTCCCAACCACTAATGGATCAGCTCCCAAGACGATTTGACATCAAATCTGAGCTGAATCCACATGGTAGGCTGGTCAAAGACCTAATTGAGCCCTAAAGAGCCCCTTTTCACACTCCAAAGAGGTTACATAATCACCCAATGCCATGCTATAAAAACCCATGAATAACCATCATTTTCTCAAGGAATTCCATGTATTTTATGCTGCTAAGATTGCTAAGGACTCATTCTTTGGCAAGAACATAGTTAGCACCATTTCATTGAGCTATCCACCCCTCTCTTGAGTGGATATGCTTGGAGTTCTTTCACCATCATTTTCATCTTTTTCATTGTAAGGAGAGCAAGTTGTGAGGGCCTCAAGAGCCTTCCTTTGGAGGAAGAAGGAACCACAGTTCCCTTTCTTCATTGTGTTCTGGATTTCATCAATAGACCAGCTCAAAACATTGGTGATATGAGTCTTGTTGTCTTTGTTATTTATTTTTCATATGCTCATAGTTTTAGTTTGTTTTTGTTTATAGTTTTGTTGTTTCTCTTTCTAACCTTTTCCTTTACAGCTGTCATGCCTAGAAAGACCCAACTAGGCATGTAAGCACCCTTTATTTGCTCACCAAGTGATGAATTGGGTGCAAACATACTATAATTCAAAGTGGATACAAAATAAATTATTTAAATAATAAAGTTAATGGAGAAATTACTAAGTGGACAAGTGGTTAGAAGTGGGTTAGCCCTAAAATAAGGAAAGTGGGTTAAGATGGTTAGAAGGTAATTTAAATA
>ML824600.1:6216-16716 GCA_009831015.1 Picea engelmannii | reverse complement strand
TCAAGTGATGAGTGTAGTATAAGTCAAAGTGGATACAAAAGAAATTATTTGAATAATAAATTTAATGGATAAATTACTAAGTGGACAAGTGGTTAGAAGTGGATTAGCCAAAAAATAGGAAAAGTGGGTTAAGATGGTTAGAAGGTAACCCCTTGAGGAAACTACATGAAAGTATAAATAAGAGGCAAGGGTCTCTCATTTTTAATCACACTTGAGCATATTGAATATCTAAAAGTTACTGAGGTAACCAAAGGATATCTAAGAATAATTTCAGAGGGAAGGTGAAGTAAAGAAGGCCGAAATTCAAGGGAGGATAAATTCTTTTGATGATGCTTTCTAAGGTATGTTATTTACAGGTCATCTCACCATTTTCACAATAATTTTTTTTTCTAGAATGATTCAGAACGTGAAATTGGGAGGCCGTTGAGGAAACATATCCAAGTAGTTGTGATAAACATTTCATCTTGTGGGTCATTGTATTTTTGGAGTTACACTCCGTGGAAAATAGGGTTTGTGGCTAGTCCTGAAACTAGTCTAAAACATGTGTTTCGGGTAAAAATGTCATAACTTCTTCATAAAAGATCCAAATTCAGTAAGACAAAATGTATTTGTTAGAGTAAAATATTTAGTATTATGTGTACTATTTTCAGATCCATACAACAAATATTCTATGCAAGACATGCTCTACAAGTTCGCTCTCTAGAATAAGCTAGAATTCAACAAGGTATGCCATTTTTGCTATAACTCCTTTTCTGAGAGGTTCCAAGTAGTGAAACCTGGAGGAATTGAATAAAAGACACTGAAGAACATTGTGTACTATTTTTAGATCTTTATTCATTATAGGTACATAGTTATGATTATTTCAAGTTAGGGTTGTTGACTAATCCAAAATTAGTCATATGAGACTAAACTAAAGTTTGATGAAAATGCTAGTCTCTTGCTATTAAAGTTAATGAAGGTTTGCAGGTATGTGATCATATACAATAGGTCTATTACATAGTTAAAAATCAGATTTGGATGATGAAATTGATGAGGGCTTTTGGTTGAGGTACATGTTGGGTACATGGTTAAGACAAGTAGCTGATGAGTTGGCACATACATGAGGTGTATAGTTGATGATGTTGGTACATCTTGATGAGCCATAATTTATTTGTATTTGATGCATGATTGGTACATATTTTGTGCATGGTTGATGCACTCATTGATGGTACATGTTGAGTTACAGGTTGGTTCATGGTTGATGCACTTGTTTATGGTAAAGGTTAATTACATGTTGTTTGGACAGATTATTGTGACATGTTATTTTTATAGGTTTGGTGCATGGTTGATGCATTTGTTTATGGTACAAGTTGAGGTATAGGTTGATGTATGGTATATGTTGGCACAAGTTATTGGTACAGGTCATTACAGGTTGATTACAGGTTGATGGGTATAGGTTTACAGTATTATATCTCACAGTGATAGTGTGATAGTGGTTCCATCATTCTACTTCTACGTCAGGACAGTTGGAAGAGGCAAGGAAAAGTGGTTGTAGCCACCTTCCGGTTGTATCTGGATAACATAGAGGGTTGTATCCTCCTTTTGGTTGTATCCATAGAATTGGGGAGTTGGAGCTTCCCTTAGGTTGTAGCCTGAGAAACTAGGGGGTTTTAGCCTCCTTTTGGTTGTACCTAGAGAATTGGGGAGTTGGAGCTTCCTTTAGGTTGTAGCCTAAGAAACTAGGGGGTTGGATCCTCCTTCTAGTTGCAGCTAGATAAAAAAGGAAGTTGGTGCTTCCAATGAATGTAATTCTTAAAGACATATAAGAAAAAACATTCAGTGGTTTTCTCCTGCTTTGGGTTTCCACGTAAAAACACTGGTGTACTATGTATGTGTATGATGTCTCATTTGTTCATTGTTTATTTACTTTGCAACTATTGGATGATAATTCTACATTGATATAACACTTTCATTTTGTGGTTAAAAATTATTATTTCTCTATTAATGATTCACCCTCGTCTTATTTATCCAACAATTGGTATTAGAGCTGGTTCCTTCAAGAAACAGTTTAACCACTGAAAGGTAGATCATAGAGAGAAAAAACATGTATAAACATGGAATACCACAGTTTGATGGACAAAAGTATGCATTATGGAGTAGAAGGATGAAAACATATATACAGGCACATGGATTTGAAATTTGGCAATCTATAGTATATGGATACAAAGAACCAACAATTCCACCAACAAGTGAAAGATCAATAAAACTCGGTCAAAATAATTCCAAATCCAAAAATGCACTTCTAAATGGTCTTGGTGAATCGATATACACCAAAGTTATGGATTGTAAATCTGCTAAAAATATTTGGTACAAACTTCAAAATATTTATGAAGCAGATTCAAAAGTCAAAGCAACAAAGATTCAAACTTACAGAGGTCAGTTCAAACAAGTAAAGATGAAGGAACATGAGAATATTACAACTTACTTCTTACGAGTCTATGAAATAGTAAATGCAATCATAGGATTGGGAGAAGAAATTAAATAATCTGTAATTGTTCAAAAGGTACTAAAATCTCTTCCGATGAGATTTGATCCTAATATATCAGCACTAGAAGAAAGAGCAGATCTAGATTCAATAAGCATGGACGAACTACATGGAATATTCATAGCATATGAAATGATAACTGAACAGGAAAATCCAGATATAAAATAAGAAAATTTCAAAGCATCCAAAAGGTCAAAGCAAAAGGGAAAAAAAGAAGAAAAAGAACATAGCAACAACAGTGACATCTCGGAAGATGATGAAGAAATGGATAATTTTGTCAAGAGATTGAACATGGGAGCCAATGACATATATAAATGTAAGATTCAACTGACTTGTTTTAATTGTGATGGTATTGGTCATTTTTATAACAAATGTACTCTTAACAAAAATAAGGGGAATGATGAATATTACTCAAATAGAAAACAAACATATAAAGGCAAAGGAACCACAAATAAATTTTTCAAGAAAATCTTATGCACCAAAGAAGACATCTCCTCATCAGATGAAGATGAGTTCAGTGATAGTGAGACATAAATAGTTCCATTCATGGCAGTAGAAGACTCTGATAAAGGCGACACCGAAGAAGAATATGAAGAGGCATAATTCGACTAACGAGAAGAATTTTTGACTGCCATAGAAGTTATAAGAAGAGAAAAGAGGAAAAACAAGAAGCTACGAGCGGAAATAGACAAGAAGGAAGACACTCAAGAACTAGAGTAGATCATCACAGAATTGAAGGTTCAAATAGAATAATATAAAAGAATTGAAGAAGCACTAAAAGAACAGTTAGAAGAAAGAGACAAGATCATTGGAAATTTTGAAGCAGAGATTGTCACATTGAGAAAGGATCTTCAAAAGAAATATATACATAATAGCTCAAAAATTTTGGATGACATTATCATTAGTCAAAGGCCTAATCATGACAAGTTCAGACTTGGATATTGTTGGTCCTAAGGTCTACACTTGACTGCTAAAATGGCAAAGCTAGGCCACCTATCAGTTTAGAATGATTGTTTCTTTAACTTTGGTCAGAAGGTTATTCTATCAAGACAAAGGAAAGGTTGGGTCAGAAAAATGATATGGATGAGGGCCCTCCTTGGCTGATGGTACACTAAATACAAACCAATGAAATAATAGAAAATAGAGAGAAACAACAAACTACTCAATGAATAATCTGATGTAAGAAGTTCAATACTCAAAATAATATTTCTAGACACCAAACATGTATCAAGACAAAGTAACTCCCACAGGTTGCAGAGATGAATTTTCACTAAGGCAGTAGTTGTTTGACAAGTTGCATATTAGTAAGAATGAGTCACACAATAGCTGAAAGGAAATTAAATCACATCGTGCAAATCAAAAACTGTATTCAAGATAAGAATAAAAACACATAAGAAGTTGAACGAATCATCGTCATCAAGAATATGTTCACCAGGTAGAAAGATTTAATCCATGCATAAAATGAGTCCAACCAGTCTGTTGTATTGCAATTCTTTCCTCAAAAAATCTGACCTTTACAATATCCAAAAACTAACTATTTAAAGAAAAGTTGCAGGGGTCCTCGTCCTTAGGGGACTGAGACCTAAATTAAGCTAACTGTCTATAAATCAAATTATTAACTGTACTAAGATGATGAAATTAATCAGCAAGAGTGGTTCTTATCTCACAGAGAAGACCACTCTTATATCCAATCTAGGAAAATGTTGGACTTAACAAAAATAAAACTACTATTGTCTCTGAGACAGAACTGATACATGTTGAAGGAATTGAATGGCCGAAAATGGACCTCAGAGTGAAATAGAAGAGATATGTTGTCAAGCAATGGAATTTCTATGAGCTGTTGGAGTCTACTTGAGATAACCAGCTGTGATATGTGATGAAGACTAACTCTCTGTCTGTTTTTGAGCTTTCACAAGCTAAGCACAGTCTGATTTGGCTGTACTCGACTTTACCCTCGCTTTCAATGTGATGACTAGTCGTGAACAGGAAATCGTGGAGGCAGGTGTCCAATTAGAATATGGGATGAGAGGATGTGGGGTATATGACATATGAGTACAAATTTCACAAGGTGAGAGGGAGCGTGAATACAGTGGAGGTATCTCAAGCATGGAGTTGGCGATGTAGAATGAAGGATACAGGTGGCGTAAGTGTCGGGTGGTGAGAGGAGCGAGAGTAATGAGTGGGATGAGTGGAGGTGATGTGGATGTTACATGGTGTCATACAAACATGTAATTGTGGAATTCATTGAGGGCAGTTTGGATTCAGACCTCCTTTGGGCCCGTAATTCACCAGACGTTGCCACGTACCCTTCCAACAAAACCATGGTTTAAATTGCGGGACCGCTCTGGAAAATTAACGTCCAGGCAATTTGCATCCCTACACAGCCGTCGATATGATTACAATCCGAGATCTGGGTGATATTTACCTATCGCAAGAATCAATGACTCTCGTTGATATGAGATCAATGGTCCAGATTTACCTCAAACTTTAGGGCTTCAGGAGTTTTGAAAGTGAAGCATGAAACATCTCCCAGAGGAAAATCACCAAAGTGACTTGGTGACCTGATGTCTTATGATGTCACGGATGTTGAGTTGTCCTGGAGAGAAGGGTGACAAGTGTCATGTGGAACTGGATGAATGTCACAACCAAATGATCAAGAATGAGTGCCACATGTCTTGACTGATGAGAGCACCGTGTGTCATGACTAATGGCTGCCACATGCTTCGGCACTTCGGGCATTCAACTCTCCAGACTTTGGGATTTTATGAGTGTCATGCTTGGGAAACTCCTGGAGTGGTAATGTTGCGTAGTGAAGGATCTGCTTCCACATTCCGTGACCTATGAGCGGTCCATATTCTCTTCAGAAAATAGGGCTTCAGGAATTTCAGATGTTAGGCTTGGAACCTCGCAGCGAAAAAAATTTGAAGTGACATGATGACCTGATGTCATATGATGTCATGGAAAGAAAGGTGACACGTGTTGCGTGGAAACCAAATGATCAAGAATGAGTGCAACGTGTCCTACCTCATGAGTGTGCCACGTGTCTCAATTGATGGTTTCCATGTGCTTTGGCACTTCGGGCTTCAGGATTTTCAACTGTTAGTGCTTCGAACCTCCCAGAGGAGAAACACCAAAGTAATTGATCTGTTGCCACATGTACCATCTGATGGATGGTCTATATTTACTTCGGGACTTCGGGTCTTTGGTTCTCCTGGACTTTCGAATGTGAAACCTGAAAATTGCCCAGATGAAAATCCCTGATGTGAATGATCTGTTGTTGTATGGTGTGGCTAGCGAATGGTCCAGATTCACTTTGGTTATCTAGGCTTTGGGATTTTCAAATTTTAAGCATGAAGATCTCCCAGAGGAAAACTTCCGGAGTGAAATGATCCGTCGTCTCGTGTCATGGTCAATGAATGACCTAGATTCTCTTCGGGTCTTCGATAGTTTGGGAGTTCTAATGACTCTTAACGTTAAAATTCACACGATTCTGCACCTTGAATGGATGATATCTCTCGATCTAATTCGCTTGATAGATCTCCACCATTGAAACTTTTCCTTGTTTATTCGACAACCCTGGCCCAAATATGACCATATTGAGCGACTGCGTTTATCCATGGGTGTTTCCTGCATATGCAAAAATACTTGGTGGACCTGTGGTGAGCTTAATCAATGGAAAAATATGATGAAAATTAATTCAAACCCAATCCAACATATATTTATCCTTTGATAAACACAGACAGTCATGCACAATGACTAAAAAACGAATGAGTACCAAGATACTTAGTAATGGGAAAAATATTGAACCAACCTGAAAAAGTAAAAAAAAGATGAAGGAAGGGCCAAACAAGAGGATAAGCATGTGATGCAGACATAGGTTATAAAAGATACAATCAGAAAAAAAAGGGATCAATATCCAAAGCAACAAAACAAGAAAAATATCAAAAAAGTTATGCTGAAACAATCAAAGGGGATAGGAAGACCTACAAGGAAGATTACAGGGACACTCCTCCACTGAGAAGATTCATATTTCAGAATCAACTACTGATAGAAACAAATAGGCCTCAGAAAGAAGAAGGATTCATAAGAGTAACTCCTTTCAGAAGATCTTCAACTCCTAGGTATCAAACTATCTTTTTGGGTTTATGTTATGCATGCCATAATTTTGGACATAAAGTTGTAAATTGCAGAGCTAATAGAAGGAACATAAACAACTTTGAAAGTCATACAAAAAATGGTTATCCAAGAAGGCCTAGTGAAACAAAGAGAAGAAGCTACAACAAGTTTGAATCATTGAGCATTGAAGTGGAATGCTACAAGTGCAATAAATTTGGACACGTGGCCAAAGATTGTAGAATGGAAGTCCCTCCTAGAGAACCACAACAGAACAGCAATAGTCATAGACAGGAGGCTCAGAAGAGAACATGGATAAGTAAGTAGATTAAATATAGAAATGAAGAATGAAAACTCACTCTACAAGATAAGAAAAAGAAGTATGGTTGGTATGTTGACAATGGTTGTTCAAAACATGAAGAACAGGTGAACAAAGACCAAGTCCCAAAGATCGCAAGATTGGAAATAAAACGAGATGAAGAAAATTCTATAGAGAAAATGAAAGATGTCAGATACAAAATGATTTGGAAAATAACTTAAAGAAAAGAAGGATAGGTAAATAAGGAATAGGTTCAAGAGATTGTACTTTCAATATGAATCCACAAACATAAATAAAGAAGTCAGAACTCAGAGAGACGATAAATCTACTAATGAAGTTGATGACGAATACACTTCAAAGTAGGAATTGTTTTGAGCCATCCAGCTTAGAGACTCCTAGATAATATGAATAATAGACATGGGGATTCTATGCGGTAGCCGAGACAGACCAAAGAACCATCCTTTGAGCATCTTGCAAAATTTGAGTAGATAGTTTCAGTGCATTTAGTTAGCATAAGTACAATATGATAGATTAATCAGTTGTATTAGAACTTCATGATAGTACAATGACATATGAGTCAAAATTATGGATAGTTGTGTAGCAGAGTCTTGAACAGTATGGAAATATATGGATGTGAAATCAACTTTTATGAATGTGGAACTTGAAGAAGAAGTCTACATTGAACAACTGGTTCCTAGAGCATGGTACTCTAGACTAGATAAATATCTACAACATGCAGGGTTCAAAAAAGGAAGTGCAGACAACAACCTCTACATCAAGCCATAAATTTGCAAAGGGTTTGCAGAATGAATTTGAAATGTCATTACTTGGAGAACTATTGTTCTTTCTAGGTCTTCAGATACATCAAAGCAACCAAGGAATTTTTATTTCTCAAACTAAGTATATCAGAGAAATGCTAAAGAGGTTCAAAATGGAATATTGCAAACCAGTTACCACTCCTATGCAAACCAATTGCAAGTTCAACAAAGATGATGATTCAAGTTTATAGACTAGAGACAATATAGGTCAATGATTGGTAGCTTACTATATGTGACAACATCCTAACCAGATGTAATGCAGGTAGTTGGATAGGTGGCACGATTTCAAGCAGCACCAAAGGAATCACATGTCTTAGCAGTGAAGAGGATTTTCATATATCTCAAAGGAACATAAGAGTTTGGATTATGGTATCCAAAAGGAAAGGATCTATCAATTATTGCCTACACGGATGCAGATTGGGCAGGTTGCATTGATGACTGATGAAACACTAGTGGAGCAGCGTTCTACTTCGGTGAGTTTTTAGTATCATGTCTAAGCAAGAAAAAATCATCAGTATCCTTATCTATAGCCAAAGCAGATTATATTGCAGCAACAACATGTTGTACATAGGTTCTATGGATGAAACAAACTCTAACATATATGCAGGTTGAGTATGATGAGCCCATTCCAATCTATTGTGATAATACAAGTGCCATCAGTATCTCAAAGAACCCGGTGATGCACTCCAAGATGAAGCACATTCCAATAAAGTATCACTTTCTATGGGAACAAGTTGTAGAGAATAACATCAAAGTTGAATATGTGGGAACAAAAGAACAAGTGGCAGGCATCTTTACAAAACCGCTTCCAAGGGAATCCTTTGAGTATCTTCGCTAGAGACTCAGAGTAATTTCTACTCCAAAATGAATGATTTTGAATGTTTATATTATATGTCTTAGATTTACATGAGGAAACACCATAAAGAGGATAGTTCATGTTGGGAGATCAATTTCAGGAAGAGTTTATTCAATGGGAGAAACCCCGGATGGAAAGATACCTTTTCCATTGATGACAAAGGGGGGGAGATTTATCAGATGCAAAGGTAACTGCTTGGAGAAAGAGCATAGAGGCATGGTTATAGGGGGAGTGATGGTCACAGGGGGAGAATGAGTGATATGAATTCAATATTGCATCAGATTGTTCCCATAAATTCCAAAGGGGGATATTGTTGATTAATTGGGTTGGTTGTCATTGATGTCAACCCTTAAAGAAAGTCCGGTAGCACAAAGGTTTTGGTAATGGACCCAATTTTGTTTGATGGATGCTGGTATGAGTTTTGATATATTTGCAAGTAAGACTATTCTATATGTAAATTACATGTCATTCCATTTCCGGTGGTATGTGGAACGTCACATAACTCCTCACGGTTAGAGAGTTATGGCCATGTGAAGTTGGAGAACCCTCACGAGTCATCTAGAAGCATGAAAAGGTCAAAGTAGTCAAATTGGTTGCAAAGAAGAAATTATATAAATAATAAAGTGAATTGATCAGCGTACTAGAATTCAAAGTGGATAAAAAAATTAATTATTTAAATAACAAAGTTAATGGAGAAATTACTAAGTGGACAAGTGGTTAGAAGTGGGTTAACCCTAAAATAAGGAAAGTGAGTTAAGATGGTTAGAAGGTAATTTAAATAATAAAGTGAAGGGATGAGTGTACTATAAGTCAAAGTGGATACAAAAGAAATTATTTAAATAATAAATTTACTGGATAAATTACTAAGTGGACAAGTGGTTAGAAGTGGGTTAACCCAAAAATAAGGAAAGTGGGTTAAGATGGTTAAAAGGTAACCCCTTGAGGAAGCTACATGAAAGAATAAATAAGAGGAAAGGGTCTCTCATTTTTAATAACACTTGAGAATATTGAATATCTACAAGTGATTGAGGTAACCAAATGATATCTGAGCCGAATTTCATAGGGAAGGTGAAGCAAATAAGGCTAATATTCTAGGGAGGATAAATTCTTTTGATGATGCTTTCTAAGGTATGTTATTTACAGGTCATCTCACCATTTTTGCGATAAATTTTTCTATAGAATGATTCAGATTGTGAAATTGGGAGGTTGTTGAGAACACATATCCAAGTAGCTGTGATAAAAATTTCAGCTTGTGGGTCATTATATTTTTGGAGTTACACTCTGTGGAAAATAGGGTTTGTGGCTAGTCTTGAAACTAGTCTAAAACATGTGTTTTGGGTAAAAAGGTCATAACGTCTTCATAACAGATCGAAATTCAGTAAGACAAAATGTATTGGTTATAATACATTCTGTAGTATTCTTTTGATCTAGATGGATCTCGGTGGCCATCCACCTTTTCCACTGAATCACCATTTTGAGCCTCTGGTTTTGATAAACCATGACATTCACCCTTTTGAATGGGAATGGAATGTGATGCCATCTTCATTTGTTAATTACAAACATCATGTAATGGTTTTATGTACATGCCTACAACATAGTGTTAATGCATCGAATCCCATTAGAACTCCACAGTTAAGCGTGCTTGGTCTAGAGTGGTACTGTGATGGGTGACCGCTCGAGAAGTACTAGTATTTTACATGCCTATGGCATTTTATAAACTTAGTCCAATTTATCCCACATGCATCATGGGAATTGTTCTCCTCTCACTCTATCCTATATAATTGAGGTGAAGGAGGCCCTTTAAGGATGCAATGGAGTGTGATGTAAAGCTTCTTGTGAAGGAAGTGTAGCCAACATCTCTTTCTTTTCA
>ML824599.1:51141-67165 GCA_009831015.1 Picea engelmannii | reverse complement strand
GATCAAATAGAACATTTTCTACAATGTAAGAATGGTTTCGAATGTACAAACATAGATTTAGAAAATTATGATGAATTTGTAAATAAATCTATTTTTGAGAATGGTAGTGTAAATAAAATAGATGCTGAAGAATTTAATGAAAATGAGGTAGATTCTGATATTCTGCAGTTGAAAAATAATGTGTTACCTAGATGTTTAGTTCCGTTGGAAGACTTGTTTGATTTTAACGATGTATCCAAAAAACGGAAAATTGAAGCTAGTGGTAAAGAGGTTGAAGAGTGCAACATAGGAACAGAAGAAAACCCCAAAATGATAAAACTGTCTAAATCTCTGCCACCGGAGGAAAAAAGGAAATACATTGAAATTTTTAAGGAATATATAGATGTTTTTGCATGGGGATATGAGGGCTTAAAATCCTATGACACAAGTATCATACAACATCAGATTCCCATAAAAGAAGAACACAAACCTTTCAGGCAGAAACTTAGGAGAATCAATCCCAAGTTGCTTCCCCTGATAGAGAAAGAAATAAAAAAGATGTATGATGCAAAAATTATAGTTCCCTTGAGATTTTCCAAATGGGTTTCTAACATAGTTCCTACCAGGAAGAAAATCAGTGAGATCAGACTTTGCATAGATTTCAAAAACCTGAACAAATTCTCTCTTAAAGGAAATCACCCATTGCCCAAAATGGACCCTATTTTGCAAAAGGTAGTTGGGTATAGTAGGATTTCTTTATTAGACGGTTTCTCAGGTTATAACCAAGTCCTGGTCCACCCAGAAGATCAAGAGAAGACAACATTCACCACACCCTAGGGAACCTTCTTGTATGTGAAGATGCCTTTTGGCTTGATGAATGCTGGTGCCACTTTCCAAAGGGAAATGGATATTGATTTTGTGGATGAACTAGGAAGATTTATAGTCATATATCTGGATTATGTGACTGTATACTCCCAGTCCGACGAAGAACATTTGTAGCATCTCAGACGCGTGTTTGAGAAATGTAGAAAATTAAGGATTTCATTGAATCCAAAGAAGTCTTTGTTCGGATTAGAGGAAGGAAAGTTATTGGGACACATAATCTCCAAGGATGGAATCAAAATCGATCCCAGTAGGATAGAAACCATTCAGAAGGTGGAACACCCTAGGATCTTAAAAGAACTGCAATCATTCATAGGCAAAATAAATTTCCTTAGAAGGTTCATACCCAAATTGGCCGAACTTCTTATGAACATCACTAACATGTTGAAAAAGGATGCAAAAATCAAATGGAACATTGAAGCCAAGCAGTATTTTGAACAGGTAAAGCATGCACTTACCCAAGCTCTAGTTCTGATCAACCCAGACTATTCCAAAGATTTTTATCTTTTCTCTTTTGCATCTGAGCACACTATAGCAACAATATTGTTACAGAAAAATAGTGAAGGGTACGAGCAACCCATAACATTTTTCAGCAAAGCTTTAAGAGACGCTGCGTTGAATTATAATATTATGGAGAAAAAATCTTTTGCTTTGGTAAAGGCTATAAAGGATTTTAGAGTCTATATTCTCCATTCTCACACAATTGCATACGTTCCAAATGCAGTGGTAAAATATATCTTGACTTAGGATAATCCAGATGGTAGAAGAGAGAAATGGATTGTGGTCATTCTAGAATATGACATCGAAATAAAGCCTACTAAATTGATCAAAGGACAGGGTTTGGCCAAACTAATGGAAAAATCAAATTGTAATGCTCTAGATATCAATTTCTTGGCTACAGTTGACGAACATGGAGAGAAGGTGACTCCAAAGGTAAAAGAGGTATTCTTAAACTCTCCCTGGTATGCATACCTCATTTTTGTACTTCACAACTTACAAGCTCCTCCTGGTTTAACTAAGACCAAAGCCAGATTTATCAAACTGAAAGCATTAAAATTTTGTATCCTAGAAGCTAATCTTTATTGGAAAGATCCTGGTGGTATTTTTCTTAATTTCCTGTTGAAAGACAAAGCTAACAAAGTTCTGCAGGAATTCCATGCAGGAGATTGTGGAGGACATTTGAGTTGGAAGACCATAACCAACAAAATCTTAAGAGCTGGTTTCTATTGGCCTACATTGTTCGCTGATGTCCATAACAAAGTTACTTCTTGTCATAAATGTCAGGTTTTCAAAGGTAAAAAGAAGTTGCTACCTCTTCCCATGAAACCCATATCAGTTGAAGCCCCTTTCCAACAATGGGGTTTGAAATTTATTGGAGAAATACACCCATCCTCTTCAGGCCAACACAAGTGGATCCTCACAGCCATGGACTATTTCACCAAATGGATCGAGGCTATGCCATGCAGGCAATCTACTGACTCTGTTATCATAAAATTTTTAGAAACTAATATCTTATCTCGTTTTGGGTTCCCGAGGAAAATTATAGCTGACAATGCAACGACTTTCAGATCCAAAAAAATCATAGATTTTTGCAGCCAATACCACATTACGTTGGGGCATTCCACAACCTATTACCCTCAGGGAAATGGGCTAGCTGAGTCCTCGAACAAAAGTCTGGTGAATATCCTCAAGAAAACATTAAAAGAAAACAAGAAGTCCTGGCATAATAAATTAGTTTTTTCACTATGGGCAATGTTATCTCCTCAAATGACATTGAAAATTTTGAGGCATTTTTGTTCATTCATGCTTAAATTGTCGTTTTTCTTGGCCATTTGTCATTGTCCATATCTTCAAATTCCCCATCACGTCTTCAATGATCATGTTTTCTCCATACTCTTCTGACTCCGTCTACGAATTGCATTCCAAAAATACAATCAATGTTACCTAGCTTATAACCCTAGGTTTTATGGTTTTATTATTTTCAAACAAAGATACATATTTTTGTTGTAAATTTATCCAAAGAAAAGCTAGAGGTGTGTGCTCAAGTGTCAAACCTTGTTCCTAAGTCATCACACTACATATTAAGTCTAGTGTGTAGACCAAAGTCCATATGGTCTATATACTCTCGGGTCTTATGGCTTTCTAATAGAAGATTGAATGCCACAAATCAAGCTATAGGCTAAAGCCATATCCTAAATCACAACGCATATACCTTTGCCACAAGACGACACATATGCCAAGTTATGAGTCACAGCTATATGTTCTATTCTTATGCTATTATGTTAGCCACGAGTCATAGCCAAACTATGAGTCATACTATATAATCCATCGGCACAACTCTAATCTTAATCTGCAATTTCAAGCCACGATTCAGAGACAACCATCCATCATAAGCCTAGCACATCAAGTCATTTGTTATGTCATAAATTCCAGTCCACATGTCAATTCACAAATCGACACAAAAATCCCAGTGCTGAGTCAAACCACATGTCAAAACTAAAACCTAACATAGGTGTCCTCGACATGGTGCAAATCTCTGCGTTTTTGGAACGTTTGACAGGTTGAAGGCATTGGGCTGCATGGAAGAAGGGCCACGACATGTAAATGAAAGCATTGCATCATGAGGATCATGCACAAATTGACAGAGAAGTTTTCTGCAAACATTTGGCAAAGAATAAAACATAGAACAGAATGCCAGGTGCCCGATTTGTAGGATGGGAAGCTTTATCCTTGGGTGTTTTATCCATTTGCGATACAACAATGATACTATGTGGCTTCGCTGCTACTTTTCCTGGATCTAATATTCACACACCTAATCAGATGCTTACCAACTTTTTTGCCGTGCCCATAGAGCTGAGTTTAGTGATGCCTTTTGTGGTGAAGTCATTTCTGGCAGGGCTCATTTTGCTTTGATTTCAGATGCACTGAAGAGAGTGATAACTAGTCAAGATTCTCGTGATGTTCTCCTTGGAATTCGGCATGTGCTACTTGGCTAGTTGTTTCCAGCTGCGAATCTTCAAGTCAAAGCCATATCATGGTCCCATGACTAAACATTTGAATCAGGAAAAAGATTTAGCAAGTGAACCTCTGTTGATATTTTTGTACTTATTGTGCAAACCTGACAGTGAGAAAGGGGCAGTTGAGATAATTGTGGGCATGATATAATCACCAGTTAAAACTTGGAACTATGTTGCTGCAGAGTTGGTCTGAAAACTGATAGTCAATCCAGATAATAAACCATATGTGCTTTCTTTTGCACCTCAGGTTGATTCGGTTAAACTAATGCATCAGTTGGAGATTTGGGCCCTCTAGATTTGGTTTTCCAATGGCTGATTATATGGTTCATCTCTACATACATGGCATGTTTATAAGTGTTTAATTAATATACTGAAATTTTCTGGAGTAGATACATAGGTAGCAGCTGTAGCTTCCCTTTACCATCTTGCAGAGGTTACTATAGACTACTGATTAATATTTCCATGCTCTCTCTGCTGGGCTAAAATCCTACGAGACTTCTTACACAACAAAATCTCTAAGTGTCTGTAGAAAAGCTTATGGAGGGCATGGATATGCTGTTGTGAATAGATTTGGAGATTTATATAATGACCAAGATATCTTCCAGACTTTTTGAAAGGGACAATACTGTTCTGCTTTAGTAGGTTACTAGAATCAAGAATCAAGTTTTTGTAGTTTTGAAACAGATTTCACAAATCTGCAATTTCGGTGGCTTAGGAGGGCTTTCATATCTGTCCTTAGCCATCGAAAGCAAAGCTTTCGGTGGCTTACAAGTTAGAATTTCGGCTCTCTAGCCACCAAAACTGCAGATAAGTGCAGAATGGAGCTCTTTTTGCACATATCCAAGTTTTATCATTCTACAGGGCACGAGGATGATTTATAAGTGAAGGTTATAATTAAGAGGATTTGTTTCAATGTGTTGTTCCAATTTTTGAGGTGCCAACAATGTGAAAGAGATGAATTTTGTTGCCTATTCATGGCAAAGAATGACCTGTATGCCCAGGTGGCATTTTTTTGACCTTATCTATTAGCCTTTGAAGACCTGCTACCTTGTCAGATGTTGAAGTGTGTCAAAGATTGCTCCAGCTGTCGAAGACATGAAGACTATCTAGATTAAGGTTGACCACATAAATAGGATCTTTCCCTATTTTCATGATATTGTTTTGACTTTCCATATTTAGCATATTTGATCCAGTTTTCTTGGATCTAGAAATATTTTGTAAAGGCTATACAACCAACAACTTCAGATGAAGTGAGGGAGGGGAAATTCAGTCCCGGAGGCTGAAGGTTTGATTTTGGATTCACTTTGATGCTACTGTAATAGAGACTTATTCTTAAATATATTCAGGCCTATAAGCTTCTTTCATTGATGTGATCAGATCTCTTCTTTCCTACCTGTCTATACTTATGAGTGAATGTTATTCTTTGTCTATGCTTATATGATCCTCAGGTGACTGTCATCTCACTATTTGATTTCTAAGCAAAGAATCATAAGTGGTTATCCTATTTTTTGTACCCATCATACTTATTTTTTTATATATGTGTGATCTGGTTAGGTGATTAACTTTTGTTCTATTTGATAAACAACTTGTCTGATTTCATCTCTTGAGAGCCTTATAATGTTTGAATATCACTAGACAGTCTTCACTAAAATGGTCCAGTTAGTAGATATTCATCTTGATTCAACCCCATACCCATTATTGAGTTAAACATTGAGAGAATTAGTTAAGTTACCAGGCATCTTCGAGATCAACCTAGAAGAGTTTCCTGGAGTGATAACATGTAGATAGACTGAGTAATAAAAGATCAATTGGTATGTCTCCATATCAACTCGTATATGGCACTGAGGCAATTTTTCCTCCTTCTCTGGGAGTTCCGGTTATGAAATTATTGTAGGAAGCTCAGGCACATCCTAATGATATTCAAAGAAGAATAAATCAAATGATTCAGTTGCAACAATCTAGAGAAGAAGTGTACAACATAACTCAAGTGATCCAAGAAAATATAAAAAATATTTATGACAAGAGAGCCAAAGAGGATAACTTTGAATTGGGTGATCTAGTTTTGAAATGGGACTCCAGAAATGAAGATAAAGGTAAACATGGAAAGTTATATAACTTGTGGAAGGGTCCTTACACCATTCAGGCCTACAAAGGAAATAATGCTTTCCTTCTTAATAATAATGATGGATCAGACCTGCCAGGGGGACCTATAAATGGAAGGATGCTGAAGCATTATCTTCCACCTCAATAGAAACATCACCATTCCTTTTCCATTGTACATATCATTTATTTTACAGGCAGTTTTTGTGTAGGTGCTTTTGTTCAGGTGTTTGAAGCCCGCAGAGAAGGCCCTAAGACACTGAATAATGTCATCAAAATTTTCAAAATAAAGCAAGTAAGATAGAAGAAGAAGCTCTAGAGGAAGTTTTTCAAGACAACAAGAAACAAGATTCTTGGCACCTCACAAGGAGGGTACCATCCCCAGGTGGAGCCACTGTTATAACCCTATAATTTATAGGATCAACTGCTGACTGTAATTTTGTTCCTTTAGTGTTTTTGACTTGCAGATATTGCTTCATTCTAGAAAAAAGAAAAGAAAAGAAAAAAAAAACAAAGAAATTCTTAATTGCTTTTTTGTTTTAACTAATATCTCACCTTTTCAGAAATCCATCATTTTATTTCTAAAGAATCCAGCAGTTTCACTACCTTGCCCTGTAAAACGAATCTTCTAAAAAACTTTCCTTTGACCTCCATTTTTATAAAATAGACCCCATAGCCCAATGGAAGCGTAAGTGACATTCAACCATTTTATTAAAAAATACAAACAACGTAGTACTATTCTTTTTTAACTAGCCTAAGATCTGAAAATCCAAACAAATCTAAATCTTAAAGAGAGATCCCTCTCTGAAATTGGTAGGGCTAGATCCCAGTTTCAAAGTAGTTGCTTAAGGTTACCTCTTGTAAATTTCTTCTGCCCTTTTACAATCTTTGGGAATTTACAGAGCGCTAACAGGTTAGAGGGTTGTTATGGGTCTGAGCAATTAAATCCAGTAAGGTATTGGTATGGTGGGGGTCATCTCAACCATTTATGTTTCCCTAGACCATATCTCTCATAACATCATGGTCTATCTTGGAAAACCCCCCTTTCAACAGTTATGCAACACTATTCATTTTCAATTAATAACATAAAATACATTCATTACCTTTTATAACAAAAGGTTCATCAAATCCAATCATTCACCCATATTTATTCTTCCACAGTCTTTTGGAAAGTTATAGTTATATTTACAAGCTGGGGAAACAGGGGTATTACAATCCCCTCCCCCTTAAAGGAACACCGTCATCGATGTTCTACCTGTCGATGTTCTATCTCCTCCTGTGTCTTGGGACACATTTCGTTGGTTAATTTGAAATGGATGGCCAAAGGTGTATTAACTGGTTTTTCATTTTGCATTCTAAACCCCTCCAACACCTTCTCTATGTACTCACCCTGAGACAATGTCAATTTGCGATTTTTCCTGTCTCTTGTTATTCTCATACCAAGGATTTTCTTTGCATCACCCAAATACTTCATCAAAAATTAATTATCTAATTTCTTCTTGAGCAGATTTATATCCTGCATATTAGAACCTACAACAAGAATGTCATCTACATACAATAGCAAGATAATATAGCTTCCATTTTCTAGCCTTTTAAAATAAACACAGTGATCAGAATGCCATCTACTATAACCTTGTTCTGTCATAAACCTGTCAAACTTCAAATACCACTGCCTTGGAGCTTGCTTTAGGCCATACAAACTCTTCTTCAACCCGCATACCAAATTTTCCTTCCCTTTGACCTCATACCCCTGTGGCTACTGCATATAAATCTCTTCCTCCAAATCCCCATGGAGAAAAAATGTTTTTACACCTAACTGTTCAAGATGTAAATATTCTACTACTATAAGACTTAAAATAGTCCTAATTGAAGTCATTTTAAAAACAAGAGAAAATATTACATTAAAATCTATACCTTTCTTTTACAACAAGTCTAGCATTGTACAACTTTTTTCCTCCATCTTCTTCCTTCAACTTGTAAACCCATTTATTCTTCAATGTTCTTTTTCCTGCAGGAAACTGAACCAAGTCCCAAGACTGGTTGTTTACCAAGGAATCCATTTCCTCTTTCATGCCTTGCTCCCACTTCTTTTTAGTGTCTACCTAGAATGCCTCTTCATAACATTCTGGTTCACCAGACTCATCCAACATTAAATAATGCAATGAAGGAGAGTATATTTGAGGGGGTCTACTTAACATGGTAGATCTTATATCAACACTTGGGGGAATTTAAGGTACCTGTTGCTCTTGTTGTTGTATATTTTGATTTTCTGGTACCTTTGAAATTTCTTTTTCAGTGATCTCATCAAGGACTATGTATTCTGGTTTTTCTTTTTCCTCTTTCTTTCCCTGCAACTGATCTTTGTACACGACCTTCTCATTGAATATGACATATTTACTCCTAATTATTTATTTATTTTCATAATCCCATAAGCGATAACCAAAATCATTAACACTGTATCCAATAAAGGTACACTTCTTGGATTTTGCCTCAAACTTTTTTCTATTTTCTTTATCAATATGGACAAATGCTTCACAACCAAAAGTCTTCAAAAAAGAATAGTTTACCTTTTTACATGTCCATGCCTCCTATAGAATTCCACCATCCAAAGATCTTGAAGGTCCTCTATTTATTAAGTAAACAAAGTATCTACAACATATGCCCAGAACTGTAAGGGAAAACCAACATGCAATCTCATACTACTTGCAAACTCCATGATTGTCTTATTCATCCTTTATGACACACCATTTTCTTGTGGTGTTCCTGGAACTGTCTTCTCTCTACGAATCCCATGGTATGAAAAATAATCATCAAACTCCTTGCTGCAATATTCACCTCCATTGTCTGATCTGAGACACTTCAACCTTTTTCCTGTCTCATTCTCAACCAAACCTTTCCATTTCTTAAAAGTATCAAAAATTTCAGATTTTTGTCGAATGCAATAAACCCAAGTTTTTCTAGTTGCATCATCAATAAAAGTAACATAATAATGAGAGCCACCAAGAGATGATAACTTAGATGGTCCCCATACATATGTATGCACAAGCTCTAACCTTTCACTCTTATTTTCTTTTCCGACTCTGAGAAATCTGACTCTCTTCTGTTTTCCATAAACACAATACTCACATAAATCCAAATCAATTTGTTTAAGATCTGGAAACAAATTTATTTTGTGAAGTATTTGTATCCCCTTATCACTCATGTGTTCAAGCCTATGATTCCACAGTGCTGTATCACTCCTGTAGAAGCTAAAGAGATAGAAGAATCAATATTACCGGTACATAAATACAATGTGCCTACTTTCTCTCCTTTTGCTATCACCAGTGATCCTTTGGTGACCTTCCAGGCCTTATTTGTAAATATAGATATACAAAATTCACTTTCCAATTGCCTTGTTGAAATTAGATTTTTCCTTAGATTTGTAACATGTCTTACCTCTTTCAACAACCATTGGTTTCCATTCCTTTGCTTTATTTTTACCTTTCCCATTCCAACAATTTTACATGGTGCATCATCACCCAAATGAACTTGTCCAAAATCACCTTGAACATAATATAGAAAATGTTTCCTATGGGGTGTGGCATGAAATGAAGCCCCTGAATCTACTACCCAAGACTCAAAAACATTATTTATAGAAAGAATCAAATCATCTTGTAACACATCACCTGTTACATTTGCTTCCTGATTTTTCTCTTGTTGTCCATCTCTTTGTTTCTTTGGAGCTCTGCAATCTTTCTTCAGATGTCCTTTATTCCCACAATTCCAGCACTCTATCCTTCCCAATCTAGATTTGGATCTTCCTTCCTAGAATTCCCATGGTTCCCTGATCCCTTTCCTCTATGTTTAAAACATTACCTGATGTTTCACCTGTTCTTTTTCGTCGCATTTCCTCGCTAAGGATAACACCAACACCATCATCAAATTTTAAAGTGTTTGAACCAGAGACAGAGTTACTTACAACCATTACCAATCCATTTTATCTTTCTGGAAATGAGAACAAGATTAGAAGAGCCCTGACCTCATCATCAAAGTCCACTTTTATAGAACTTAGCTGATTAATAACTGTATTAAATTCATTTGAATGATCTGCAAGAGACCCACCTCCTGACATCTTCATATTAAATAATCTCTTCATTAGAAATACCTTATTGGACATCTAGGGTTTTTAATACAATTTATCCAATGCATCCATTAGCTCCTTCGTTGTCTTTTCTTTCGAAATATTGAGAGCCACCGATGCTACCAGGATCAATCGTATCGTTCCTAGTGCCTTTCTGTCAAGAAACTCCCATTATTCATCCGTCATGGCTGTCGAATTCTTGCTATTCCACCCAATGGTAGGAATAGATCCTTCTGATATAAATAATATTCCATTAGCATCTTCCATAAGTGGTATTTTTAGCCATTAAATTTATCGACCCTAAACTTTCCATCTTCCGCCATTTCTCCCACTCTCACCAGGAACCCTCTTTTCCCGCAAGTTACCTTTCTCTCTGATACGAGTTGTTAGATAAAAAGGATCACAGAGAAATAAAATAAAATAAAATGCGGAAATAAAACACAAAACATACACAATACAATAGAGACACAGATATACGTGGTTCACCCAGTGTGGGCTACATCCACCAAATAAATTATCAGATCCTTCCTTTTTATTATCCAACAAAGGAAAGGATACAACCTAAAACATGCCCTCTGTAACTTCCTCTTATTTCTCTCACAATATCCTCTCTCAAAATACAATATTCGTAATGATACACAACCGCAATAAAATTCTCTCATAAAATAGGGTTTCCTTCTAAGGAAAAAAACCCTAACGTAACTTCTACCGTCAGCTCTACAACCTTATACTGAACGGTCCAGATTTACTATGAAATTACAATATACATTTACAAGGAAAATTTTCCTTTGGGGGCTTCACCCTCAATCCCCCATCTAGGGATGCTACCCCTGAAACCATGCCGGGGGCCTTCTTGTCCCTAGATCCCCCAGCCAGGGGGATGAGCCACCCAGACCCCATAGGGGGGACAAGCCCCCCCTGCAACCCCCCCACATGGAGGGGTGTACTATATTTCATGGTGTACAATCTTCATTGGGTATAAACACAGTTGAAAAAAAAGACCTATGAAACATGAAGATAATCAGGCTCCACAACCAACAAAGTAAAGGCAGTGAGGCCTTGGAAATAACTCAGTTGAACTGAAAATTTCTAGACTGTGTAGGAGGAGTTGGAAAAGAGTAAAGAGTCCCTTAACCCCTTTTCTTATTGTTTATTGTGTTTCTCTAGGATGAGAAACTAATATGATGATGGTTGTAGGAAACCCAACAACTAAATTATTTTTATGGTTGCACTAGTGAGAACATTGAGGAGTAATGTGATGAAGTACATGTAGATATGCTAGGACATATATGATGATGCTTGCTGATTTAGATGCTATGTACATGCATTTTTATTTAACATGAAAACTAATATGTTTGTGATTGTGATGACTCTTGTTAACTATAGGAAAATATTGGAGCTGTTGAAGAAGGACAACTGCCAATGGTTGACAACCTCATGAAGAGGATGAATGCAAGAGGGTTGCTATTGAAAGATTATTGAAGGGAATTTGAGAGTCCCCATGAATCACCATTGATGATGTAATATCAGAGAGGATGTTGGCAACCATAACATGTATAAAATATTTCATGCTCTTGTGACATGGGAATTGAAGGGATTAGGTAAGAATCTGAAGTATTTTATTTTCTTAATGATATGAAAATAATTTTGAGAATCTATTGTATGCCATTGATACCCAAGCAGGGTAAGGTTCAGGAAATAAGAATCTGAATAATAGAGAGAGGAAATATTTTCTAGTCAAGGATGATTAAAATAATTGCAAAAAAACTCATGAACCAATAGTGTCATGGGTACATTGACCCATCAAAAGTGATCGGGAACAACATTGCTCAGAAGAAGCACATTGGAATTAAATGCATTGATAAAATGCATGTCTTCATGAGAGGGAAAACAATTGAATTCCCATTACGGAAGGAGGGCCTTCCAATAATCTACTGGAGTTGTAGAATGGTAAAGAGAGTAATTGGGTGGCCATATATGTAGGCACCATGGTTATTAGTGAAGAAAGAATGCTCGAAGGCATTCATATGAAATTTTAATTTCATATCATATTATGCTGATCTGAGGTTGTGGTCAGCTCATGGCAGGGGAAATAGTCCTCTTGTAACAATGAATGTGGATAAATGATCCTTGTGGTGAGAGGTTGGCTGAGTTCCAACCCACAATGGCAAGAGTTCCTAACATGAAATGTGGTAATATGAGATCAATGCAAGGGTGCATTATGTGTCAATGTGGCCATGGATGCTGACACATTGGATTAAATTCATTTAATAGTTGATTTCTTAAAAAAAAACAAAAAAACTTGGTATGCTAGAATGATGCATGTGTAGGGAAAAGGTAAATCCATTTATTTTATGTCACTGAATTGATAAATATAATTTGATTGTTAGTATGCACAATTTTGAAATTGTTTGTGAGCCACTGGAAGTGTGTAATGAAAGTATAAAGTGCATGAGAACTAAAAATTGTTTGGCTATGTGAGTATTGAAACTGTAGGAAAGAAGGGTCTTGGATAGGACAATGCTGTAAGCCCATAAGGAAGACCAATTCCTGCTCAACCAAATTGTTATGAGAATAAATATCTCATACTTGTGAACCTAGTTCTGTGTGGAACAAATATAAAAATTAAAGTGTGGAATTATAAATATGTGGGTAACAAATTTGAAATTTTTGATAAATTGACGACAATATCTCATGGTTACTATATGCACGTGATACAAATGGTGGCTGTCAAGATGGAAAGGATGGAAAAATGATACTATTGTGAAATGATAACCCTATGATAAGCCATGATCGCCATAGAATATGTTGTTTTGTGGTAACATAGGACGAAGGGATGCCTCAACAGAGCAAGTTAGAGGGACACCTTGGCTGGAAGACTCGGTGAAATTTCTTCTTGTGTGAGAAAGCCTTGGAAAGGAGAGATGGATCACTTGAGGGACTGTATAGTAGAGAAGGAGATGCTTGAGCCTACGCCTAGAGGGTGACTGACTGAAAGGAAGAGGAGACTTCGATATTTCATGTAAATTATTGGTTGGGATCATGCACACAATGGGCATGCCAAGAAAAAAATGGGATAAGTTAGTAATGCAGTCGATTGGATTTGGATCCATGAAATTGCATAGATAAGTATTGTGCTGATATGAATATTTCCCCTTGAGTTTTGAACAACAATAAAATGTTTTTGCATGAATTTTGATTAATATGCTTGGTGTTTTAAATTATTGTAGGCATGCTACAAAGGCCAAGGGTTAGGGAAAGGACCAGACCAAGAAAAGGAAAACTTTTCTAAAGAAGATAAAAGATGAGGGTGTGACTCGTGTTGCTAAGATAGAACACCGAGGACAATGGTCCTTTAAAGGGGAGGGGATTGTAACACCCCTGTTTCTCCCAAATTGGAAATATAATTATATTCCTGCTAATAGACTATGGACATATTTCTTATGTGTGTATTTTGGGGAAATACCGAACCTTTTCTAAAGAAGGTAATGTGAATATATTTGTTATTAATATAAAAGGAAAATGTTGAATAACTATTGAAGGGTATTACCTATATAGGTTATGATGTCATGAAAGGGAATGGTGATGGGAACCATGAATAGTTGAGATGACCACTACCAGGAAATAATCTGCTGTATTTAGAAATACTCAGACCCAGAATAGTCTTCTATCCTAGAGGAATTAATTACTAGTCAACTTGGTGGTTGGGAAATGTTGGTTGTGGAGCTTGATTATCTTCCTGATTCAGAGGTATTTTTTTTCCAGCCGTGTTTATACCTCATGAATACTTTACACCCCAGAAGAATGTAAACTCCTCCATGTGGGGGAGTTCAGAGGGGGGTTACCCCCTCTGTGGGGTTCAAGGGGTCCATCCCCCCGGCTGGGGGCAAGCGGGCCCCCGAAGGAAAAATTTCCTTGTAAATGTATATTGTAAATTCATTGTAAATCTGGGCTGTTCATTATAAGGTCTCAGATTTGACGGTAGAAGTTATGTTAGGGTTTTTTTCCCCTAAAAGGAAACCCTATTTTATGATGGAAATGTATTGCGGCTATGTATCATTACGAATATTGTATTTTGAGATAGGATACAGTGAGATAAAGAAGAGGAAGTTACAACAGGTGTGTTGTAGGTTGTATTCCTTCATTTGCTGGATAATAATAAAGCAAGGACCTGACAATTTCTCTGGTGGACGTAGCCCACACTGGGTGAACCAAATATATTTGTGTCTCTATTGTATTGTGTATCTCCTATGTTTTATTTCTGCATTTTTTTTATTTTATTGCTCTGCGATCCTATTTTTCTAATAACTGGTATCAGAGCCAAAGGTAACTCACATGAAAAGAGGGTTCATAATTCGAGTGGGAGCAATGGCGGAAGATAGAAAGTTTAGGGTTGAGAAATTTAGATGACATGGAAGCTATAATATCTTGCTATTGTATGTAGATGACATGCTTGTTGCAGGGTCTAATATGCAGGATATAAATGTGCTCAAGAAGAAATTGGCTAATTCATTTGCAATGAAGAATTTGGGTGCTGCAAAGAAAATCCTTGGTATGATAATAACAAAAGACAAGAAAAATCGCAAATTGACATTGTCTCAGGGTGAGTACATAAAGAAGGTGTTGGAGAGGTTTAGAATGAAGAATGCAAAACCAGTTAGTACACCTTTGGCCAACCATTTAAAATTAACTAAGGAAATGTGTCCCAAGACAAAAGAGGAGATAAAATACATGTGCATGGTCCCTTATTCATCAACAATTGGCAGCTTGATGTATGCAATGGTTTTCACAAGACCAGATAATGCACATGCAGTGGGAGTTGTAAGCAGGTATATTAACAATCCAGGTAAAGAACTTTGGGAGGTAGTAAAGTAGATTCTCAGGTATTTGAGAGGTACTGCTACTCATGCATTATGTTTTGAAGGTTCAGACACTATTCTATAGGGATATGTTTATTCATATATGGCAGGTGATAAATATAATAAGAGGAGCACCACATGGTAATTTTTTACTATAGGTGGAACAACAATAAGTTGGATTTCGAAACTGCAAAAGGTTGTTGCACTTTCAACAACAGAGGCAGAGTATGTTGCTGCTATAGAGGCTAGTAAAGAGATGATTTGGTTACAAAGGTTTATGGAGGAATTGGGAAAGAAGCAGAAGAATAACAAGTTGTATTGTGATAGTGAGAGTTCCATTCATACTGCAAATAAATTGGCCTTCCATTCGAAGACTAAGCATATACAACTCATGTAGCATTTCATACGATCCATCTTGGAAGATGGACATTTGAAGTTGGAAAAGATACACACTAGCCATAATCCTGCAGACATGTTAATAAAGGGAGTAACTAGGGATAAACTGAGTTCCTGCTCAGTTTTAGTTGGTCTTCAAGAATGAAGATGAAGATGAGAAATTTTCTAGGTCTAAGAAGGTTCATAGTCTAGCAGATACAAAAACGGTGGAGTTGTTGAGATCAGTCTCCAAGTGGGAGATTGTTGGTTGTGGATCCCGATTATCTTCCTGATTCAGTGGTCTTTGTTTTCATCCTTGTTTATACCCCATGAAGATTTTACACTCCGAAAGAATGTACACTCCTCCATGCAGGGGAGTGCAGAGGGGGGTTACCCCCTCTGCGGGGTTCGGGGGCAAGCGGGCCCCCGGTGGGGGTTCGGGGGAGAAGCCCCTGAAGGAAAAATTGGCTAGTAAATGTATATTGTAATTTCATTGTAAATCTGGACCATTCATTATAAGGTCACAGATCTGATGGTAGAATTTATGTTAGGGTTTTTTTCCCTAGAAGGAAACCCTCTTTTATTAGGGAAATGTATTGCGGCTATGTATCATTGCAAATATTGTATTATGATATAGGAGACTACGAGAGAAATAAGAGGAAGTTACAACAAGTGTGTTGTAGGTTGTATCC
>ML824599.1:25056-44549 GCA_009831015.1 Picea engelmannii | reverse complement strand
TATTCATGTTCATGATGTTCATGTAGGTCTCTCCCTTTATAAAACAATGTAAATCTATGTTTCCTAGGAATATTTTTGCATCCGTATTTTTATGTGGAATTAGTTCTTAGAAGAATAGAGATACAAAGTTGTTTCTATTTACTATTTTTGAGAGTTATCTTTTGATAATATATTTCTTTAAATCCATTTAGATTAGATTTATTTCTTGCAATTTCATATATAACATAAAAGAGCGGAAATCGAAACACTTTCAAATTCATACATTCATCAACATAAAATGTAGAAACAATGAGATTCACACACACACACACACACACACACACACACACACACACACACACACACACACATATTCAACATCATCTAACTTATACATTTTTTTACAAAATGACATATCTAACCATTCATTATAAGGTCGCAGATCTGACGATAGAAGTTATTTTAGGGTTTTTTGACCTATAAGACAACCCTCTCTTATGAGGGAATTGCATTGCAGTTGTGGATTATTGTGAATATTGTATTTTGAGAGAGGAGATTGTGAGAGAAAGAAGAGAAAGTTACAACGGGCGTGCTGTAGGTTGTATCCCTTCATTTTGATGGATAATAAAAATGAAGGACCTAGAAATTTCTCTGGTGGACATAGCCCACACTAGGTGAACCACATATATCTGTGTCTCTATTGTATAGCGTATCTTCTGTGTTTTATTTCTGCATTTGTTTTATTTTATTTCTCTTCAATCCTGTTTTTATAACAACTAGTATCAGAGTGAAAGGTATCTCACAGGAAAATAGGGTTCCTGGTTCGAGTGGGAGCAATGGTGAAAGATGAAAAGTTTAGGGTCGAGAAATTTAATGGCCAAAAATACCAGTTATGGAAGATGTAGATGGAAGATTATTTATATCAGAAGGATATATTCCTACCATTGGGCGGAATAACAAAGAAGCCTACGACCATGAAGGATGAAGAATGAGATGTTCTTGATAGAAAGGCAGTAGGAACGATACGACTGAGCCTAACTGCGTCGATGGCTTTCAATATTTCAAAAGAAAAGACAACGAAGGAGATGATGGATGAATTGGGTAAACTATATGAAAAACCCTCAACATCCAATAAGGTATTTTTAATGAAGCGATTATTCAATATGAAGATGTCAGAATGTGGGTTTGTTGCAGATCATTTAAATGAATTTACTATGGTTACTAATCAAATAAGTTATGTAAAAGTGGACTTTGATGATGAGGTTAGGGCTCTTCTAATCTTGTGCTCATTGAAAGAAAGATGGAATATCTTGGTCATTGCTGTAAATAACTATGTCTCTGGTTCAAACACTCTAAAATTTGATGATGTTGTTGGTGTTACCCTTAGTGAGGAAATGTGATGGAAAAGCACAGTTGAGACATCAGGTAATGCGTTGAAAGTAGAGAACATGGGAAGAAAAAAGGATAGATGAAATGGATCAGGGAACCATGGGAATTCTAGGAAGGGAAGATCCAAATACAGTCTGAGAAAGATACAACATTGGAATTATCGGAAGAAAGGACATCTAAAGAAATACTGTAGAGCTCCAAAGAAACAAAGAGATGAGCAACATGAGAAAAATCAGGAAGCAAATGTAACATGTGATGTGTTACAAGATGCTTTGATTCTTTCTGTAGATAACATTTATGAGTCTTGGGTAGTAGATTCATGGGATTCATTTCATGCCATATCCCATAGGAAACATTTTCTAGATTATGTTCAAGGTGGTTTTGGATAGGTTCATTTGGATGATGATGCATGATGCAAAATTGTTGGAATGGGTAAGGTACAAATAAAGCAAAAGAATGGAAACCAATGGTTGTTGAAAGAGGTAAGACATGTTCCAGAACTAAGGAAAAATATAATTCAACAGGGCTGATCCAGGTGGATATCGGTGGCCACCCACCTTTTCCAATTGGCTCAAAACAATTTTCTGGCAATTTTGGTAATTTACTATTTTTAGCAGTTTTTCGGGTTGTGATTTTCCGGAGCCGTTTTGAGGCCCTAAATGACATTTTTTGGGCATGGTCCATTTGAAAAATATCATTATATTTTTGGCCAACTATTTTAGTCCTCAGATAGATATTTCTAACGATCTATCATGCACCCCAAACGAAGATCATATGCCAAAGTTACGCCCCCGGGAAGTTTATACACCAAACTACCCAAAACGATGTCCACAAAACTGTTGGCTTTTCATCTTTCGAGCTTAGGGTTTTGGATTTTACTTATGTTAAAAAAGGCCTTTGGAGCCTCATTGTAATGATCATCTTCTTGTGAATGAGAGTAGCCGTAATATCTCTTCTCAGAGATAAGCTGCCACCATTCTAACGAGTCTTTCACTTTGTATTTTTATAGTCTCTATACATTTCTTTCATTAATAGAAATCGTGTATTTTTGTATCTCCGTGTTTATGGTTGCATCTCTGATACGTTTCTATTATATTATTGGATATCCATGATATCTCTGTGCATTTCTGTATTATATCTCCACTCTCATTTCATGCTGAAAATAATCTGGATCAATGGTATCAGAGCAGGCTGCTCTTGATCATTTTTTAGTGCATGTCCCCGACGATGTCCGAGTATAGAAAGTTGGGTCTCGAGCTTGTCTCTCTTGAAGACAATCGCTCTCGCACACCCAAGAAACCCTCCATGGAGGAAGAAAAGAAAAACGATGGAGCAGATGATCATATCAATCTGTTGCTTGAGCAAGGTCTCACACGACAGAGGGACGAAATGATGGAGAATTTTTCCCACATCCTTCAACGCCTGCCGATAACAACATGCACATATTCAACAAACAACCACTTTGGAAGCACCTCTCCTTTCAAGGTATAGGTTAATTTTGATATTCCCCTATTTGAAGGTCAGAAAGATGCGGATATCCTAGACAAATGGTTAAATTTGTTAGAAGGTTATTTCTCTGTTCATAATTTTTCCGACAGGGAAAAGATAACCTTCGCGCTCCTTAAATCTCTCCCCCATGTCAAAAATTGGTGGGAAAATTACTAGGAACAAATTTCCATATAAGAGTTTGGAATATATGGGGCCGAGCCCACTTGAAATTCTTTTGTGGATGCGGTAAAGGAACAATATTACCCTGTTGGCAACTATGAGGACCAGTACATGAGATGGACCAAACTATGACAAGAGAGGGGCCAAGTAGTTGTGATGTCCCGTCCCCAAGATTAGGCCAACAGGGAGTGACTTAGTAGTCTATAGGTTCCCGTAGACTATAGTCAGGCACAAACAGGGAACCAGATGGAGAAATAAGGAGGAATTAAGGCTAAACGATAAATTAAGCCAAAATACTTAGGAAAAGTCACTTAAGCCTAAGTCAACGGAGAATTAGAATGAAAAGGTGATAAGGTGGTGAATTAATTGACAAATAAATCAGTTAGGAGGAAAGGCGCCTAGGTTAAGTGATGTCAACAAAGAATTAGGTTGGGAAAGATATAAAGAGAGGAATTTGACCTAATTCCTCATTATGCATTGTTATGATTTGATGTTGAGACTTCCGAGAGGAGGAGGAGAGCCGACCTTACTGTTTTGTGGATTTCTGGAGGAAACCACCACCATTGATCGGTTTCAGTGTTGAGAGACACACCCTATCCCATCAGAGATACCATCTAGGTATTTCACCGTTCATTTCAGGAGAGTTTATTGTGGAGGGCGCAACTCAGCCAAGGAGGGCACAAGTCATTTTGAGGGTTTAGAGATCTGCAGTAGACCGTTGTCCCGATTGCAGATTCATTCTGACCCAGTAGAGATCTAGCCAGGGCGCTTCCATTGAGCCATTCATCATCAAATTCCGACGGTGGAATCTTGCAGATCGATCCATCCAGCCATTTTGGGCACAGTCATTCCAGACAGACATTTGGCGTTGCATGCAGGTGTTCCCTATCAAATCCGGCCAAACCCTTTTGACCCATTTCATCATTGGACGAGACGATCGTTTTGAGCTATATAGAAGCCGATTATGACGGTGGAATCCTTTGGGGCGCATCTAGTGCCCAAGGAGGGGCGCAAACCCCCCAAGGGTCCAGATCCAGTGCCGTAGAGGTCCGATCCGAGTTCCGACAGACAGTTATTCCAGTGTAGAGGCCAGGGCGCATTGATTGGGGTAGTTTCGAGCCCATTCTGACAATGGATTCTTTAGATCGAGTTTTCCAGCTGGTAGCGGTTACCGTGTTTCTCCGGGATCACTCATTTTTGCCTATCTATCCGTGCATGCAGCAGATCTGCTATCTTCCTACAGTCATGGGTATTTATTTTGTTATTTGATTGTATTCCAGTACAGATCCAGGAGATCTGACTGACGTCTAGAATCTATATTATCAATAGGCTATTTGTATTTCCATGCATGAACGATTATTATTCATGATATTGAGCAGTTGACATTCTATACTCTTGCATGCGTCTTTATATGATTGTTAAACCTTCATTATGCAACATGCACATGTAATAACCGACATGCAACCACAATAACCAACATGCAAACATAATAACCGAAGAACATCTCAATCACACAGCTAAAACGCATCCAGAAACCCCCAGTGTATCAGATCTGCACGCCAGAGCAGTAGAACAGTAGCAAATATCTTGGTCAGCCGGATCATGGATATTTCAGTGGTATCAGAGCTTTAGTCCTGGCAGCTTGTGACTAAAGACCATGAATCCAACAGAAGAACTAGATGGACGTGAGCATGAAGGTGATGAATATGTCACGTACAATCGGCGCAAGGGAAGAAGGGACAGACCTAACTTTCCTCCCTTCCCTCCCAGTTCAGAGGAAGAGGAAGAGGCACTTAGAGAAGCAGAGCGACGAGTAGAGCATGAGGCTGAGCGTGAAGCAGAGAAGAGGCTAGGTGACAGGTATGAGCGACCAGAGGGTAGTGGTAAGGCCCCAGTGGATCCAGACGTAGCATTCATGCAGATGATCAGTGACATGCTAGCTAGCCAACATACCATATCTCAGTCTTTGGCCCAGGCAGTAAATAGACTGGCTATGATAGATATTCCGAGCACTCAAGGCCCACATGCAGCACATGTGAACTCAGGGGCAGGTAGTAGACCCCAGTCACCCACTCGCACATATACCTCTACGAGTAGGATTCCACGTCCATTATTTCCCAGTTTCCAGAGGGCAACCCCGGTAGCAGCAAAGATACTGATAGCACAGAGACCGACCACACATGCAGAGGACATTGCAGAGTATCAGAGAGAGTATGTGGCCTTGGGCCATGACTTTCAGCAGGACATGACCCTAGTCGAGTATTGTGGACTCAGACTCAGGAACCGTCCTAGAGAGCCCTAGAGGGGAGGGAAGCAGCAGTAGCAGCAGGGGCATAACATTGACTTCATCCGAAAAGTTGGTAAACTCACCATACCTTCTTTTGACAGATCATCCAGATGCACTGCCAGAGATTGGGTACATAAACTAGATACCTACTACAAGCTCAACCAAATGATAGAGGCAGAGGCCATCAGTTTCGCTACCCTACACTTGGAGGGTGAGGCACACGAGTGGTGGTATCATGGATTGGTGACATTGGGTCACGATCACATCACCTCCTACAGAGAGTTCACAGAGAGAATCATGGATAGATTTGATAGGAGGGATCCTGAGATCCACTTCAGAGATTTAGCCCAGTTGAGGCAAACTGGCACAGCAGAGGCATTCATTTCGGAGTTTGAGAGAGTAGCAATGGTAGTGACAGACATATCTGAGCCGCGATTGGTCATGCTATTCACCGAAGGGCTCACAGAACCCTTGAGAGGTTGGGTGAAGGCATACCGGCCTCATTCCTTACAGGATACCATCTGACGCACTAGAGATTTGGTGGATTTGGTGCCAAAAACTAAACCTTTCACTAAACCCTTTGTACCACAGAGAGACAAGGATCAGAAGAATCCTCCAAGGGAGTGGAAGGGCAAGCCCAAGTTGGACGATGATACATGATGGGAGTTGATGAGGAAGAAGCTTTGCTTCTCCTGCAGAGATCCTTGGGTCCCCGGGCATAGATGCATGGGGAAGAGACAGATCCACTATATTGAGGTGGAATCAGGTAGTGGGGAGGAGGATGAGGATATTCAAGCACCTACAGACAGTGATTCAGAGACTGAGGCCACCCCTGAGCCAGAGCAGCAGTCGAAGAAACCTCAGATACCGGCCAGGGCCAAGCCCCAGGAGGAGGCCAAACCTCGTAGAGAGGTGAAAGGGGGAACCATAGCCACCCTTTTAGGAGTACCCAGGTACAACACCCTCAGGCTTAAGGGCCTTGTACAAGGGCAGCGCATGAAAACTTTAGTTGATGGTGGGGCCACCCATAACTTCATAGATGCATCCTTGGTAGCCAGGAGAGGGTTACACACAGAGGAGTTTGAGGGATTCCATGTGGCAGTGGCGGATGGATACACGATGTCATGCTTAGACATGATCCCTGATCTAGAGGTCAAACTTGGAAACTACACCCTGAATGACACATTTTATGTAGTTGACCTATCAGATACGAATGCTGTATTAGGGGTACAATGGTTATATTCATTAGGGGAGATTGGGTTCAACTATTAGACGTTGACCATGAGTTTCAGAGATGCCAGTGGATCGAGAGTTGTGCTGAGAGGTATGTCTACAAGGGCGCCTCGTGTAGTATCGGCAAAGAGGATGGAGTGGATTTTTCGTCATGATGATGTGGCTTACGCAGCAGAGTGTTGGATCACCACGCAAAAATACTCAGAGGGTAGGGAGCAGTACCATCCATAGATCAGAGAGCTTCTGGGATGATATGAGCCAGTATTTGGGCCGATACCACCAGGGAGACTGCCAAACAGGAGTTTTGAGCACATGATTGAGTTAGAGGCAGGGGCTACATCGGTGATTACAGCACCTTATAGACACCCCAAGAAATTTAAGGATGAAATTGAGAAAACGATCAAAGAATTGCTCGCTATGGGGCATATCAGGACCAACATGAATCCTTTTGCATCTTCAGTAGTACTGGTACTGAAGAAGGATAGCGCATTATGGATGTGCATTGATTACATAGTGCTCAACAAGAAAAAGATCAAGAATCGTTACCCTATTCCACGCATAGATGAGTTGATGGATGAGTTACATGGGGCAGTCTTCTTAAGCAAGATTGATCTACGTTCAGGATACCATCAGATTAGCATCAGGGAGCAGGATATTGAGAAGACAACATTCCGATGCCATTTCGGACATTTTGAGTTCTTGGTCATGCCATTTGGACTGACCAATGCACCAACCACTTTCCAGTCTTGCATGAACCATATCTTTAGAGGATTGTTGAGGAAGTACATTCTGGCATTCTTCGACGATATATTGATCTACAACAAGACATGGGATGAGCATTTGGCACATTTGGAGAAGGTCTTGGATATTATGAAGACCTAGTCTTTATATTCCAAGGAATCCAAATGTGAATTTGGCATGAGGGAACTACTGTACTTAGGGCATATCATCAGTGGGCAGGGAGTACAGGTTCACCAGGAAAAGACCAGAGCCATTGTGGATTGGCCAATGCCCAAGAATCTCACAGAGCTGAGAGGATTCTTTGGGTTATGCAGTTACTACAGGCGGTTTGTCAAGGGTTTTTCACAGTTGGGAGCACCACTCACAGACTTGACAAAGAAGGGTTCTTTTCATTGGACAGAGGATTCACAACAGACCTTCAACAAAATGAAGGAGGTTATGAGCACATGCCCTGTTCTAGCCCTCCCAGACTTTTCTCAGCCATTTGTCTTAGAGTGCGACGCATTAGGGGTGGGGATTGGAGCAGTATTGATGCATGGGGGCCATCCCATTGTGTTTGAGAGAAGGAAGCTCGACGATTTAGAGAGACTCTATCCTATTTACGACAAGGAGATGCTAGCAATCATGCATGCTTTAACCAAATTCGGGCAGTATCTGGTTGGCAACAGGTTTGTAGTGAAGACTGATCATAACAGTCTCAAGTATTTCCTTGACTAGAAAGACCTCAGTGAGAGGAAGCAGAAGTGGGTCTCAAATATCCAAGCATTCGACTTTGATATTGAGTATGTCAAGGGAAAGAGGAATGTTGTGGCAGATGCATTGTCCAGGAAACCAGCAGGGTGTTCGATGATGGATATCTGTACAGATTGGAAAGCTCATTTGTTGGTGGAATACTCCAAAAACAAATTTGCTTGTGAGGTGATGGACGGGCAAGTGATTGATGATAGGTTCTAGGTTCTCGATGACATCATTTTCTACAAGAACCGGATATACTTGGTTCCAGAATCCACCCTGAAAGGGAAGATTCTGAAGGTGTGTCATGATTCACCAACAACAGGGCATCAGGGATACTTCAAAACTTATAGGCATATCAGGGAGAGATTCTCATGGAAGGGTCTCAAGGATGACGTGATGAAACACATACGAGAGTGCATGACTTGTCAATAGAACAAGTCTGAGAAGACACATCCTGCAGGGTTACTTCAGCCTCTGCCCATTCCAGAGCAGAAATGGGAGAGCATTTCCATGGATTTCATTACAGGTCTCCCTAGAGTGCAGGGAAGGGACTGTATATTTGTAGTGGTTGACAGACTGACCAAGTTCACACATTTCTTCGCCATACCCATAGACTACAAGGCCATACAGGTAGCAGAGTTGTTCTTCAAGGAGGTATTCTGGTTGCACGGTTTACCCAGGCAGATAGTCAATGATAGGGATGGGTGCTTCATCAACACTTTTTGGTAGGAGCTTTTCAGATTGGCAGGCACAGAGTTAGCTACGAGTACCAGTTACCACCCAGCAAAAGATGGGCAGACAAAGATCGTCAACAAATGGGTGGAAGGGTATCTGAGGAACTATGTGGGGGGAAAACAACACACTTGGGTGAGATGGTTACATATGGGTGAGTATTGCTACAATACAACTTACCATATGTCCATCAGGATGTCACAATTCAGGGCATTGTATGGATATAATGCACCCTCCTTTATAGATGCTGCATTTGGGGACAACAGGGTCCCGGGGGCCAAGGATTGGGTGGAGGAGAGTCATAGGATCCTGCAATCAGCAAAGGAGAATTTGCAGTCAGCTCAGAACCAACAAAAGATATATGCATATCGACACCGAGTTGAGCGCAGTTTTGATGTAGAAGACTTGGTTTTCCTGCGATTACATCCATACCAACAGTCTTCCTTGAAGAGGAGCGGGGCAGAGAAACTGAAACCAAAATTCTATGGGCCATACAGAGTCATCAAGAGGATAGGCAAGGTGGCATACAAGCTAGAGATACCAGAGGGTAGAAAGATTCATAACGTCTTTCACGTCTCTTGCCTTAAAAAGGCGGTGGGACAACAGATTAGCATTTCACAGGAGTTTCCACCCTTGGATGAGGAGGGACAGTTGGAACTAGTGCCAGAGGAGGTATTACAACAGAGAGAACGAAAATTGAGGAGCATGATCATCCGAGAGTGTTTGGTTAGATGGAGGGGTCTTCCAGTGGAGGATGCCACATGGGAGGGAGAGCATATTCTGCAGCACCCAGAATTGATGTTGCTCGAGGACAAGCAATCTCGGGAAGGGAGGACTGTGATGTCCCGTCCCCAAGATTAGGCCAGCAGGGAGTGACTTAGTAGTCTATAGGTTCCCGTAGAATATAGTCAGGCACAAACAGGGAACCAGATGGAGAAATAAGGAGGAATTAAGGCTAAATGATAAATTAAGCCAAAATACTTAGGAAAAGTCACTTAAGCCTAAGTCAACAGAGAATTAGAATGAAAAGGTGATAAGGGGGCGATTTAATTGAAAAATAAATCACTTAGGAGGAAAGGTGCCTAGGTTAAGTGATGTCAACAAAGAATTAGTCCGAGAAAGATATAAAGAGAGGAATTTGACCTAATTCCTCATTATGCATTGTTATGATTTGATGTTGAGACTTCTGAGAGGAGGAGGAGAGCCGACCTTACTGTTTTGTGGATTTCTGGAGGAAACCACCACCATTGATTGGTTTTGGTGTTGAGAGACACACCCTAGCCCATGAGAGATACCATCTAGGTATTTCACCATTCATTTTAGGAGAGTTTATTGTGGAGGGCGCAACTCAGCCAAGGAGGGCGCAAGTCATTTTGAGGGTTTAGAGATTTGCAGTAGACCGTTGTCCCGATTGCAGATTCATTTCGACCTAGTAGAGATCTAGCCAGGGTGCTTGCATTGAGCCATTCATCATTAGATTCCAACGGTGGAATCTTGCAGATCGATCCATCCAGCCATTTTGGGCACAGTCATTCCAGACAGACATTTGGCATTGCATGCAGGTGTTCCCTATCAGATCCGGCCAAACCCTTCCGACCCATTTCATCATTGGACGAGACGATCATTTTGAGATATATAGCAGCCAATTTTGATGGTGGAATCCTTTGGGGTGCATCCAGTGCCCAAGGAGGGGCACAAACCCCCCATGGGTCCAGATCCAGTGCCGTAGAGGTCCGATCCGAGTTCCGACAGACAGTTATTCCAGTGTAGAGGCCAGGGTGCATTGATTGGGGCAGTTTCAAGCCCATTCTGACGGTGGATTCTTTATATCAAGTTTTCCAGCTGGTAGCGGTTACCGTGTTTCTCCCGGATCACTCATTTTTTCCTATCTATCCATGCATGCAGCAGATCTGCTGTCTTCCTACAGTAACGAGTATTTATTTTGTTATTTGATTGTATTCCAGTACATATCCAGGAGATCTGACTGACATCTAGACTCTATATTCTCAATAGGCTATTTGTATTTCCATGCATGAATGATTATTATTCATGATATTGAGCAGTTGACATTCTATACTCTTGCATGCGTCTTTATATGATTGTTAAACCTTCATTATGCAACATGCACATGTAATAACCGACATGCAACCACAATAACCAACATGCAAACACAATAACCGAAGAACATCTCAATCACACAGCTAAAACGCATCCAGAAACCCCCAGTGTATCAGATCTGCATGCTAGAGCAGTAGAACAGTAGGAAATATCTTGGTCAGCCAGATCAAGGATATTTCAGTAGTTCCAGAGTTCACCAATACCTTCCATACCTTGTGCACCAAGCTGGGTATCAAAGACTCTGAATGACATTTGGTTCTGAAATACCATGGGGCTCTACACAGATACTTCCAAACTGAAATGGATTTTATGGACATCTCATCACTCGGTGCTGCTTATCGATATGCTGTTAAAATCGAGTAGAAATTTAAGCACCAGAACAAATGAGAGTTTGGGTCTGCAAATCTGCAACAACCAAAGTATGATAAAGACAACCTTAACAAACAGTCTTTTGAAAACCAGTCTAAGCCATAGGAAAAGAAGGGTCATGGGAAGACAAAGAAGGACACTGAAAAATGGTGTGATTTCCACAAAATCTCCTGGCACAACACCAATGAATGTCGCTCAAAACAATCATTGGTGGCTGAGATCAAAGACAAGAAGCCAAACCCTGATCCATAATTTGATTCTGAAAATACTGGTAAAAGACACATCATCAACGCAAACCCCACTGCTATTGTCGCAACCACAACAATTCAACCAGAAGAACCAACAGATATTGAAGAGGGGGAGTGCCTTTTTAATTCATAGTTATGGGTGAAGGGGACCCTTTTGCATTTTATTGTTTATAGTGGAAGCTAGAAGAACCTCATCTCAGCAGAGGTCGTCAAATAGTTGGGATTGTCGAAAACACCACACCCGCAACCATAAAAAATCGGGTGGCTTCGCCAATGATGAGATCTTTGTGTTAGCTAACAGTATCGATTGTCATACGACATCCAACCCTTTAAGGATGAGGTATTATGTGATGCTTCCCCATTGGATGTCTGTGATGTTCTCTTGGGCCAACCATATATGTGGAGACGCCATGTTGTTTATGAGTCTTGACCTCGTAGTGTCATTGTTACTTTGGGGGGGTCATATCTATAGAATATCAGAGGTAGTTCCAACTACTGTCCCACCTGAAAAATGCCGCATGGTAGTATCTCATACTACAAAATTCAAATTCTTCACAATCTGTTCAAAAGGCGAACATAAGGATACTGCAACCACTACAACCTTGGCCTAAGCACCTTTTATCCAACATAAGCAGGTTGACAAGATTGCAACAAAGTGTAAATATTCCTTCTGCACATGTGAATCTCATGTAGCCAGACTGGTTAAAAAGTTCTGACCCTTCCAGCCACATATTCGTGACAACCTTCAACAAGCTAAGCAGTGCAACTTCCCCAACAAGGCAAGCAACTCATCGAGATGTATATTCATCAAATGATTTTCCCTCTCCCCCAGGAACTCAACGCAATGGAGACCATTTCTTCCTAAGGAGGGGGGATTGATCCAGGTGGATATTGATGGCCACCCACCTTTTCCAACTGGCTCAAAACAATTTTCTGGCAATTTTGGTAATTTACTATTTTTAACAATTTTTCGGGTCGTGAACTTCTGGAGCCATTTTGAGGCCCTAAACAACGTTTTTTGGGCATGGTCTCGTCGAAAAAATATTCATGATATTTTTTGCCAACTATTGTAGTCCTCAGATAGATCTTTCTAACGATCAATCGTGCACCCTAAACGAAGATCATATGCCAAAGTTACACCCCCGAGAAGTTGATACACCAAACTACCCAAAACGGGGTCCACAAAACTATTGGCTTTTCATCTTCCGGGGTTAGGGTTTTGGATTTTACTTATGTTAAAAAAGGCCTTTGGAGCCTCATTGTAATGATAATCTTCTTGCGAATGTGAATAGCTGTCACATCTCCTCTCAGAGATAAGCTGCCACCATTCTAGCGAGTCTTTCATTCTGTATTTTTACAGTCTCTGTACATTTCTTTCATTAATGGAAATAATGTATTGTTGTATCTCTGTGTTTATGGTTGCATCCCTGATACGTTTCTGTTATATTATTGGATATCCACTATATCTCTAAGCATTTCTTTATTATATCTCCGCTCTCATTTCGTGCCAAAAATTATCCGGATCAAGGGCAGTTGGCAAGTGAAGGTTGTATATCTATATTTATAGATAAGGCATGGAAGGTCACCAAAGGATCATTGGTGATATAAAAAGGAGATAAGGTAGGTACATTGTATTTATGTACTGGTAATATTGATTCTTATATCTCTTTAGTTCTACAGGAGTGGAAGCAACACTTTGGCATCATAGGCTTGGACACATGAGTGAGAAGGGGACGCATATACTTTACAAAAAGAATTTGTTGCCAGATCTTAAACAAATTGATTTGGATTTCTATGAGCATTGTGTTTATGAAAAACAAAAGAGAGTTAGATTTCCTAGAGTAGGAAAAGAAAAGAAGAGTGAAAGGTTAGATCTTGTGCATACAAATGTATGGGGACCAACTCAGGGATCATCTCTTGGTGGATCTCATTATTATGTTACTTTTATTGATGACGCAACTAGAACAAAATGGTTTTATTGCATTCGATAAAAATATTATGTTTTTTATACTTTTAAGAAATGGAAATCTTTGGTTGAGAATGAGATAGGAAAAAGGTTGAAGTGTCTCAGTTCATACAATGGAGGTGAATATTGTAGCAAGGAGTTTGATGATTACTGTTCATACCATGGGATTCGTAGAGAGAAAATAGTTCCAAGAACACCACAAGAAAATGGTGTGTCAGAAAGGATAAGCAGGATAATCATGGAGCGTGCAAGGAGTATGATATTACATGTCGGGTTTCCCTTACAGTTCTAGGTAGATGTTGTAGATACTACTGTTTACTTAATAAACATAGGACCTTCAAGCTCTTTGGATGGTGAAATTCCAGAGGAGGCATGGACAAGCAAAAATTAAACTATTCTTTTTTGAAGACTTTTGGTTGTGAAGCATTTGTCCATATTGATAAAGAAAATAGAACAAATCTTGAGGAAAAATCCAAGCAATGCACCTTTATTGGATACAATGTTAATGATTTTGGTTATCGCTTATGGGATTATGAAAATCACAAAATCATTAGGAGTATATATGTCATATTCAATGAGAAGGTTATGTAAAAAGATCAGTTGCAGGGAAAGAAGGAGGAAAAATAAAAACCAGAATACAGAGTGCTTGATGAGATCACTGAAAAAGAAATTCCAAATGTACCAGAAAATCAAAATGTACAACAAAAGGAGCAGCAGGTACCTCAAAATCCTTCAAGTATCATTAGAATATATACTAGGTTAAGTAGACCCCCTGAACGATACTCTCCTTCATTGTATTATTTATTGTTGACTGATTATGGTGAATGAGAATGTTATCAAGAGACAATGCAGGTAGACACTAAAAGGAAGTGGGAGTAAGGAATGAAAGAGGAAATGGATTCCTTGGTAAATAACCAGACTTGGGTCTTGGTTCAGTTTCCTGTAGGAAAAAGAACATTGTAGAATAAATGAGTTTACAGGTTGAAGGAAGAAGATGGAGGAAAAATATGGTACAAGGATAAACTTGTTGTAAAGGGGTTTGCACAAAAGAAAGGTATATATTTTGATGAAATATTTTCTCCTGTTGTTAAGATGACTTCAATTAGGACTATTTTAAGTCTTGTGGCAGTAGAATATTTGCATCTTGAGCTTTTAGATGTAAAAATAACTTTTTTCCATGGAGATTTGGAGGAAGAAATTTATATGCAACAACCATAGGGGTATGAGGTCAAAGGAAAGGAGAATTTGGTATGCAGGTTGAAGAAGAAATTTTATGGCCTAAATCAAGCTCCAAGGAAGTGGTATTTGAAGTTTGATAGGTTTATGACAAAACACGATTATAGTAGATGTCATTCTGATCACTGTTTTTATTTTAAAAGGCTATAAAATGTAAGTTATATTATCTCACTATTGTATGTAGATGACACGTTTGTTGCAGGGTCTAATATGAAACATATAAATTTTCTCAAGAAGAAATTAGCTAATTCATTTGTGATGAAGGATTTGGGTGCTGCAAAGAAAATTCTTGGTATGATAATAACAAGAGACAGGAAAAATCACAAATTGACAGTCTAAGGGTGAGTACATAGAGAAGGTGTTGGAGAGGTTTAGAATGTAGAATGCAAAACCAGTTAGTACACCTTTGGACAACCATTTAAAATTAAACAATGAAATGTGTCTCAAGACACATGAGGAGATAGAATACATGTCCATGGTCCCTTATTCATCAACAATTGGCAGCTTGATGTATGCGTTGGTTTTCACAAGACCAGATATTGCACATGTAGTGGGAGTTGTGAGCAGGTATATGAACAATCTAGGTAAAGAACATTGGGAGGAAATAAAGTGGATTCTCATGTATTTGAGAGGTACTGCTACTCATGCATTATTTTTTGGAGGTTCATACACTAATCTATAGGGATATGTTTATTCATATATGGAAGGTGATAAATATATTAGGAGGAGCACCACAAGGTATGTTTTTACTGTAGGTGGAACAACAATAAGTTGGATTTTGAAACTGCAAAAGGTTGTTGCACTTTCAACAACAGAAACAGAGTATGTTGCTATTATAGAGGATAGTAAAGAGATTATATGGTTATATTATCCAAGTGGATATCGGTGGATACCAACCTATTCCAACTGGATCAAAACAATCTTCTAGCAATTTACTATTTTTAGCAGTTTTTCAGTTCCTAAACTTCCAAGGCCATTTTGAGGGCCTAAATGATGTTTTTTCAGGATCAAGAACCTAAATGATAACCCAAAGCTCTGATTGAGCCCCAAAAATGAATCTACTCAATGATACCTTTCCAACTAGCTATCATCTTCCCCAAACGAAGATTGTATGCCAAAGTTACGCCCCCGGGAAGTTGATACACCAAACTACCCAAAACGAGGTCCACAAAATTGTTGGCTTTTCATCTTTTGGGGTTAGGGTTTTGGATTTTTTTTATGTTAAAAATGCCTTTAGAGCCTCATTTTATCAATCATCTTCTTGCGAATGGGAGTAACCATCACATCTCTTCTCAAATATAAGTTGCCACCATTCTAGCGAGTCTTTCACTCTGTATTTCTACAGTTTTGTACATTTCACTCATTAATAGAAATTGTGTATTACTCTATATATGTGCCCCTTATTATATATATTATATATATCTATTATATTATTGTCTCTCTTGCAATATCTCTATATATTTTTGTTTTATATCTCCACTCTCATTTCGTGCCGAAAATAATCCGGATCATTACAGAGGTTTATGGAGGAATTGGGAAAGAAGCAGGAGAATAGCAGGTTGTACTGTGAAAATGAGAGTTCCATTCATATTGCAAAGAAATCAGCCTTCCATTACAATACTAAGCATATACAACTTAGGTACCATTTCATACGATCCATCTTGGAAGATGGACATTTGAAGTTGGAAAAGATACATACTAGCAAAAATCCCACATACATGTTATCAAAGGGAGTAACTAGGGAGAAACTGAGTTCCTGTTCATTTTCAGTTGGTATTCAAGCATGAATTTGAATATAATAAATTTTCTAGGTCCAAGGTGGAGTATATTCCAACATGTACAACAATAGTGGATTTGTTGTGACTAGTCTCCAAGTGGGAGATTGTTGGTTGTGGAGCCCGATTATCTTCCTGATTTAGAGTTTTGTTTCAGCTGTGCTTGGGCCCCATTCCCTAACGGGGTGTGTGGGGGATTTCCCCCCCACAACCATTTNAATTTTTGTAGCCCCCCCTAGTGGGGGACTCGGGGGTAGCATCCCCGTAGTGAAATTTTGGGAAAAATTGCCTTGTAAAATATTGTAATTTCATAGTAAATATGGACCATTCATTATAAGTTCGCGGATCTGACAATATAAGTTATTTTAGGGTGTTTTTCCAGAGAAGAAAACCCTCTCTTATGAGGGAATTGTATTGCGGCTTTGGATTATTGCGAATATTGTATTCCGAGAGAGGAGACTATGAGAGAAAGAAGAGGAAGTTACAACAAGTGTGTTGTAGGTTGTATCCCTTCATTTTTACGGATAACAAAAAGGAAGGACCTGGTAATTTATTTGGTGGACGTAGCCCACACTGGGTGAACCACACATATCCGTGTCTCTATTGTATTGTGTATCTTCTGTGTTTTATTTCTACATTTGTTTTATTTTATTGCTCCACGATCCTGTTTTTATAACACGCTCATCCCCTTTCACCAAAATCTAATCCCTCTATAGTGGTTAACCTTTCCTCTCTTAAGTTAGACCTTCCCACTCATAAAATTATTGAAAAATAGTTCACTTTTTCCTTAGCTCGTAAACGCATCCCCAAGGAAGATATTATTTTTTGCATAGAATCCATCGCCCGCCAACTTCCAGATTATGAAGCCAAAGAAATTAGGCAGGAATGTAGAAAAATCCCGCGTTGTTCCAAGCCTCCTAAACACAACCTTACTAAATAACATATAGATTCCATTCTTCACCTTAACGAGAACCCCAACATCCTTGTCCTTAAATATGATAAAGGCAACACCACTGTTATTATGAAATTCTATGATTATGAGCCCAAACTACTTGACCTAATGTCTTCCTCTACCTATAAACCTTTATCCAAAAATCCTATTAACTCCATTACCAACTGTGTCACTAAATCCATCAAAGCCTCCTCTCTAGATCCATTTATCCAAAAGCACATCCTTCCTCACAACCCCCAAACCCCTAGGATCTACAAACAAACCAAATTTCACAAGAAATATTTTCCTCTCACACCTATAGTAAGCACTATAGGAGCCCCCACTCATGCCTTATCTCGTTATCTCATCGACAAACTTCAACCCTTAGTAAAAAAAATTCCTCTTTTATCAAAGATTCCATAGATTTCATTCATAAAACTAGGAATATTCACCTTGATGATGATGACCTAATGGTTAGTGTCCTTGTTCACCAAAATTCCTATTTCTAAATCCTTAACCCTTATCTCAAAACTAGTTGACCAAGAAACTCTTAACCTCATCAAATTATGTCTCTCTTCTAATTTCTTTACCTTTAAAGGGGTGTGTGTTAAGCCCTAATATTGGCTCATTACCCCTTAATTGGGGCATATTATATTAGTAATTTTATTTTATTTATGTCGGCTTTAGGCCATTAGTTGTAATTATACCTTCTAGTCTCCTATATATACCAAGGAGACATTTTCATTTTTGAATCATCTTGTACTTGAACATTTAAGTGGGGTAAAATGAGGTTGCCCCCTCAAAGAGGCTTATTATCTAAAATTATCTCTTTTTCAAGGCATTGAGTACTTTTTTTGAGGTTTTTCTATGCTATATTGATGTTTGGTTCTTAACATATGGTATCAGAGCTCAATATCTTGGGGTTTCATTGCTACATCTGAGACACAGTGGCATTTTCGCTATAACTTTTTTTCTACAATGTTTCAGAAGGAACGGATTGGAGGATATTTAGTAGATGGATCAAGGTACGTTGGGTTCAAAATTCAGCTCCTGAGACCTTATACTTTCAGAGATAAAGCCTGTACAAGATAGGGTTCTGGAATCATCCTGAAATGAGTCATTGCGGAATTTTCACTATAAATTTTTTTATGTAACGTTTCAGACCCTAAACTATAGAGGCCATTTACATAAATTAGTAAGGTATATGTGGTAAAATTTTTAGCTTCTGGGTCATGTTAAATTTGTAGATACACCTTGTGTAATATAGGGTATCTGACTAGTCCTATTGACTAGTCTCAAGAAGGTGTTCCAGGTAAAACAATCATAACTTCTTGCTAGAGTATCCAAATTGAGTGGAACTAGTTTCATTGGATCATGGACAGTCTGTAGTATTTTGGTGTGAGTTTCATAATTTGATATCAATTATTTTGTGCGGGGCATGCTATACAAGTGAGATCTCTTGGAAAGGCCAAAAATCGGCAAGTTGTGAGGAAGTTACCGTAAATTCCACTTGGCACATACAATTTTGATCAGACCTATGGAATTGCAGAGAAGAAATATCAGAGAACCACCTAAAAGAAAGTTTCATACCCAGAAGGGCCAAAACTTGGGAGATAGAACAAAATAAATATTGTCTAGCAGAACCGCCTCAAAATCAAGATTCAAAAGTGATACTTGGACAACATGCCACCAAAAAAGGGACCTTCTACACCAAATAAGCCTCTAGAAAATCCTAATTGGACTCTTGATGAAGGTGAAGAAATGCCTAGGGACATAAATGAACTACAAAAGAAGATGGATTCAATGGAATCTAAGTTGGATACTAAGATGGGTTCAATGGAAGCTAAGTTGGATACTAAGATGGATTCAATGGAAACTAAGTTGATGGATTCAATAGAAGCTAAGTTGGATACTAAGATGGATGGCTTAAAAGGGGAGATCAGGGAAGTATTGAAAAATTTTGTAACAGAGAAGACACCTGAAAGTGAAAATGCATCCCATGAAATTCATGATGAGGACACAAGGAAGGTGAATCAAGAATGGAGAAACTCCAACTTTGGTTTGAAGACCAACCAGGTTCCTAAGA
>ML824599.1:0-21372 GCA_009831015.1 Picea engelmannii | reverse complement strand
CAACATCGTAGTGAAAGAAGTTTTGAAGTAGGGGATTGGGTGTTTTTAAGACTACAACCATACAAACACATGTCCCTCAAGCAAGCCAAGAAGGATAATAAATTATCACCAAAGTACTATGGACCTTATAAGGTGTTGCAAAATATTGGTACTATGGCATACAAATTGGAGCTGCATGCATCTTCACGAGTACACCTAGTTTTCCATGTTTCATGCTTAAACAAGGTTATAGGTGACAAGATCCTAGTTCAAACTATATTTCCAGAACTTGATGAGGAAGAAAAAATCATATTGGATCCTGAAGCCATCACTGACACAAGAATTCACCAGCTGAGGAATAGACCCATTTCAGAGTATCTCATTAAATGGAGGAAACTACCGGCTGAAGATTCCACTTGGGAAGATGAGTGTTTTATACAGAAGCATCCAGATTTACTCAAGCATTGCGAACAACACTTGTCTCAAGGGGAGGGGCATGTTAAGCCCTAATATTGACTCATTACCCCTTAATTGTTGCATATTATATTAATAATGTTATTTTATTTATGTCAGCTTTAGGCCATTAGTTGTAATTATACCTCCTAGTCTCCTATATATACCAAGGAGACATTTTCATTTTTGAATCATCTTGTACTTGAACATTTAAGTGGGGTAAAAGGAGGTTGCCCCCTCGAAGAGGCTTATTATCTGAAATTATCTCTTTTTCAAGGCGTTGAGTACTTTTCCTGAGGTTTTTCTATGCTATATTGATGTTTGTCTCTTAACAATGTACTATGAACAAACCGAAGGCACTTCCATGGGATCTGCCCTTTCCCCTACGGTGACTAATATTTTTATGGATCATTTTGAATATCTAGCCTTAAATAGCTTTCATCTCAAACCCAAATGTTGGTTTATTTTTGTAGATGGCACATTTTTCATTTGGCCTTACTTCCATACCAACTTGATCTCCTTCCTCCAACATATTAATAGCCTTTCCCCCCACATCAAATTCACCATGGAAACCAAAAAATACAACTCCCTCCCTTTCTTGGATGTGCTCATCTCACATCTCCTTGATGGCTTCCTTTCCCACCAAGTCTACAATAAGCAAATTCACACTGACATATATCTACACGCCAGTTCCCACCATCACCTAGCCCAAAAATTTTCTCTTCTTAAAATCCTTATTACCCGGGCCATCCAGATTTTAGACCCCCAATTCCTTGCAGAGCAAAAGGCCCATTTAACCTTAACCCTTTTTTCTAATGGCTACTCTAGGTCTCAAATTAACCAAGCCTTCCGCTCAGCCATCAAACCAAAACCTAAGACCTCCTTTTCATTCTCTCCTCCCTTCTCTCTCCTCTCTCTCCCTTACATTCAAGGAACCATCGATCACATCACGAAACTCTTATCTAAGCATAATATCAAGACTATGTTCAAACCCTACAAAACCCTTAAACAACTTTTCAAAATTGCTAAAGATAAATCTGACCCAATGCTTGGCCTAGGAGTATATCAGATTCTTTGCTCTTGTGTGAAGTCTTACATAGGACAAACTGTAAGAACCTTCAAAGAAAGGCTCAAAGAGCATATAGCTCACACTACTCAAAACCGAATCTCAAAATCAGCTATCATTAAACACTCTTCTAAATCAATGCATCTTACTTGCTTTGACCAAACAAAAATCTTGGCCTCTACCCCTCACTACTTCTCCCAGCTCATTCAAGAAACCCTGGAAATTGAAAACGTCCTAACAACTTTAACTGCGAAGATGGATACAAACTTAGCCACTCTTGGAAACCCAACATTCATAATCTTTACCATTGACCTTAGACTTTGTAAGTTCCCACCACTCGCTCCTTTTCCCTTTAACTGAGCCAGTTTCTTGTTTCTTCCTGCTCCCATCCTGACTACTTATTGTTCTCCAAATTTCTCTCGCCTCTTCATTTCCTATTCAATTTTCTAGTTTTCCCCCTGTTTTCTAACCCGATCCTCCCTTTGTTTGTCTTAGTCACTCCCTTAGTCTCCCTAATCTTGATACTCCTTTTTCTTTTAAAATTAATGTGTCTTTCTAACTCTTTGGTTTTAATCGTATTATCTTTAATACAAGCTATCTCCTAGATATTTACCTCCCTTTTAATTGTTCAACCTTCTTCCCTAATTTTAAATTTATTATTTAATCAAATCCCAACTATAACTAAAAATATATATTATCGATTTATCATTTTTACCTAATCAACAACTCTTGAGATTTCACATTTTCTTCTCTCTACTATAATCCTTTCAATTGTTCCTCCTTTCTCTACCCTGTTATTTTCCCTTCTTACACTTTATATTTTTCTTTCTATTTTATCCCTCTTTACTCACAAACTTCTATAAACCTCCCTAATCTTTATTCTCTCTCCTTTTTAATGTCTTTATCCTTTCTCTTTTATTTTCTTTTATTGATTTTACCCCTCGCTCCCATTAATAGTTTAATATTATTGCTCCCTCCTCGACTCCAATGGTTCCTTTACCCAATACTTTTTCCTAATGCTCTACTTTAATCTAATAACTAAGTTACGTTCTAATCTATTTATCATCACTCTTAATATTTTTCATCAATTTAATTCAATTCAAGATTCTTAATTTTTCTCGATCAATTTATTATATTTTATCACTTCTTATTTTTAATTATTATTTTCAACAACCCCTCTACCTAATGATAATGACTAAACTATATCTCTCTCTCTCTCTCTCCTATTTTTACCCCAACACTCTCTTACATCATTACAACTTTCTTTTGTCCCCGATGATGGGTGGAGTGTCCACTCGAAATGTTGGACGTTTCAAAAACTGCACATAGTTCTTATCGAGATGTATTTTGCAACACTTTATTCTCTTGCTCGAAGAAGCACCTCGAGTGGTTTTGCGCCTAGGTGTGGTTGGTCACTCTAGAGACTGCACAAAGAAAAAACATTGTTATAAGTTTTTTCCCACAATAAATTAAAAAAATTACAAAATGACACTTTGTAATTAAATATAAGACAATTCACCTTAGATTGTATTGGAAATCATGAGGGTGTTACCCTTCTCCATGACCCTAATCTCTTAATGATTCCACCCTGCGTTAGTTACAATGATCAAATCATGAAATTTAAATAAATAAGCATAAAATCAATGCCATTCATGATACATAAAAAATGATCATCAACACATTATATCACCGTGAATATCTCAGGCATCAATGGAGAGTCGTTGGCTGGTGGAGTGCTCAGTTGTACGACCTGCTCTGAGGCATCATCTACTATGGTAGCTTCAGTGGATGGCACAAATGGAAATGGTGGTGGCGGTGGGTGGCATACGAGTGCATCCATTGTGGATGGATGCGATGGAAGAGTTGGTGTGGGTGGGTGTCTTGTGGGTGCATCCACTAAGGATGCATGGACTATGAAATATGGTGGGGGTGGGCAGCGATGTGTTGAAAAGTCAACAAGAAAGATGTGTCTAATTTACTTTTCCCTTAAATAAATTGGACAATAAATATTAATCTATTATTTCATTCATAACTAAGTGAGTTGGATTTGTAACAGAACTATAAGTGCAGTTAAGTGAGTTAAGATCAGTTGTACTAGTTGTAACTAAACTTGCACTAGTGAGAGTTCATTAAATTAGTGAACTCACATGAAACTGAAGATTCTCCACGGTTAACTACATGCATGTCAGATCCAATGGAGACTCAGTTGAGATAACAGGTGAAAGGGATAGTTTGGCTATCAGTTGTGATTTGATCACACATGTAGTGGATATGCTTATGAGCATGTGCGAACTAGGCAATTGAATGGTGAGAATTCTAATTGCAGGGATTTGTGCAGAGGAGGCAAGCTGTCTGGACACATGAATTGGCACATGTATTTGCTGATTTGTGTATGACAGTGTGAGACGATTGTATTGTACTGAGATCTCTTGGATTATAGTTTTGTATGAGATTGTTTCATGATTAATGATATACATAATATATGATAGTGGGTTTTTTAGCTTTACGCTTTCCCAATAAAACTTCTGTGTTATGTGTTCTTGATATTTCACTTTGTGATTGTGGTTGTGATCGTGGTTTAATTTTTCGCAACAATAATAGTAGAAGCAATTCTGTATTTAACAGTGGCATATAATTGTTAGATCAGGAGAATCGCAGGAAATACTTAATTTGTATTGAAATTTCTACATGGTATCAGAGCCACGGAGGCCATAGAGCTACGGAAGTAAGGTGCAAAAATTGTTTTATTTTCGCAGGTCCCGTCTCTAGCAGGGTGAAAACTTTAGTACTGTAGACTATGCACAGTTCTTGAAGCATAAATTCTCACACTCTACTCAAAGAAGAGGTGCAAACTTCCTTGTGCATTCTCGCAGTCTGCTTAAGGGAGAAGTGCGAACTTCCCTCACCCCATAGTGAAGTACAGTGCGAGCTTCCTTAGAGAGTTCGTAGCCTAGACACTAGTAGGGTGCGAACTTCCCTCAGGCTGTTCTCAGGTGGGGTGTGAACTTCCCAGGGCAAGAGAAATTACAACAGTTGAGTTTTGGTGGTTGGATAACATTCGAATTTGTAGGATTTTCTTGGTGCGACAGTTGATTCAAGATCGAAATGTCTTTCAATGGCTTGAGGTTGGAGTATGCACTCGAGGGCAACTCGAACTACATTTCTTGGAAGGACAGGATGGAAGCAGTACTCGAAGATAATGGCTTGAAGGATTACATTGACAAAGATGTTCCTAAGCCGGATGCGACAGACACTGCAAATCTTGATGCATGAAAAAAGAAAGTGGCAAAGGCGAGGAGGATTCTGTTGGAGGGAGTACGAGACCACATTGTCTCAAGTCTCCATGGGAAAACCACACCACATGCAATGTGGAAGGTTTTGACGGATCTGCTCCAAAACAGTAGCGACCATAGGAAATTGGCGCTCAAAGATAAACTCAGGAAGATCAAGATGGAAAAGGGAGACACCATTCCAAAATATCTCATGAAGTTTGTCCAATGTCAGGATGATCTTGGAAGTGTGGGAATAACAGTCGGTGCTGATGATTTGGTGAGCTTGGCGCTCCTAGGACTTCCCAAGAGTTGGCACAATTATCAAGACTCTATCAATGGAAGGGAAAAATTTCCAGATTGGGAATGACTATGGTCAGATCTAGTGCAAGAGGAGTTCAGATGGAACACCAGAGATGGATCTTCATCAAAGCATGATGATGAAGAGGATTTTTCTTTGACTGCCAAGGCAAGGAAAGGGAAAGGGAAGAAATTCCATCCAAAATCCGAGTCTAAAGTCAAGAAGCTGGATTTGTCCAAAGTGAAGTGTTTTCACTGTCACGAACATGGGCATCTCGCTACTAACTGTCCCCAGAAGAGGAAGAACAAGACGGTTGCTGGCGCTACAAATGGTGAGGCTCTTGTCTCACAATTTGAACTTGACTTCACTTTGATCGCATGCATGGCTTCAAGTGCATCGAGATCCGTGTGGTATTTAGATAATGGCACTTCCTTCCACATGACGAGAGATAAAGAGTCTTTCATTGACTTGGAGGAGAAATATCTCAAAATGCATATAGAGATGGGTGACGATGGATGATACAGTGCAACTGGTATTGGTACCATTACTTTTCAGAGGGAGTCAGGTAAACCATTTCAATTGAAAAATGTTATGCATGTTCTAGGTCTGAAGAAAAATCTGGTCTCAGTCGCAATGTTGGAGGACATAGGCTATGATGTTGTTTTTAGCAGTGGAAAATCCTACCTGCGACATAAAGCAACGGGTCAAGTCAAGAAGATAGGGATTCGAGTTAAGAATCTCTACATGATGGAGGTAGATGGCTACAGTGCCATGATAGGCAAGGCAGAAAAAGTGGTGAGCCAGGATGAGGGAAAATTATGGCACAGGCGATTAGGCCATTTTCATCATGGAGCCTTGAAAATCATGCAACAAATATCTACTGGAATTCCAAGGGGAACACTTGCTCAGTTAGATCAGTGCAAGGGGTGCACCCTGAGGAAGTATGTAAAGTCCACCTTTCATGAAAAGGAGAACCGTGCTTCGGTGATCCTGGAGAGAATTCACATAGACGTGTGTGGAGCATTCTCAGTTGCTTCAACAACAAAACATAGGTATTATGTTATTTTTGTTGATGAATTTTCTCATAAATGCTGGATATTATTCATGCAGAAGAAGGATCAAACATTCTCAAAGTTCTGTGAGTTTAAGGCATTGGTGGAGAAAGAGTCGGGGAAGCAAGTAAAGGCTGTAAGGAGCGATAATGGTGGAGAATACATCTCTAACGAATTCAAATACTTTTGTAGCAAAGAAGGAATTCAAAGAGAAATCATAGCTCCTCATAACCCACAACAAAATGGGGTCGCAGAGAGAAAGAACAAAACGATCGTGGGTGCAACACAAGCGATGTTGCATGATCAGGGCCTACCAATGCATTTGTCAGTAGAAGCATGCAATACTGCGGTTTATGTGCAGAACCATTGTCCTCATAGAGTACTTGGCATGAGTACACCTGAAGAAGCTTTTACTGGTAAGAAACCTGATGTTTCTCATTTTAAAATTTTTGGTTCATCTGTTTATGTGCATGTGACCAAGGATTCCAGGAAGAAGCTAGAACCGATTGCTGAAGTTGGGATATTTGTGGGGTACACAAAAACACCCCATAATTATCTTGTGTATTTTATGAATAGTAAGATGACTGTTATGCGATGAGATATAAAATTCGATGAGGGGAAAGCCATGTGGTTGTCGCTTGAGAGGGAGCTAGACTTGCATGCAGAAGAGGAACTGCTGGTTCCCAAAGATGAGTCTCAAGATGTGGATCAACCACATGAGGAGGTTCATGGAGTGGAGGAAACTACTCAAGCAGAGCCATCCATCAGAAATGGCAGAAAACGCACCACAGAAGCTGACAAATTGAGACTAGATGCTACACAGAATGTAGGAGCCCCTACTTCACAACGCAGATAGAGACAGTGTCCTAATTGATTTTCAAGATACATGGCTCTCATGATAAAATGTATTGTGACTGAACCATCTTCCTTTCAGGAAGCAATGCAGGACCCTACTTGGGTTGATGCTATGGTAGAGGAGTATGATTCCATTGTAAAAAACAGTGCATGGGAAATTGTCCCAAGAATGGTCGACAAATCAGTGGTAGGTTCAAGATGGATCTACAAGGTAAATCAAGCTACTGATGGGAGTTTTGAGAAATACAAGGCCAGGTTTGTGGCCTGGGGCTTCTCACAGATCAAGGGGATAGATTGAGATGAGACCTTTGCACCTGTCGCAAGGTACTCTTCCATAAGATCCATCCTTGCACTCTCAACGCATATGGGCTGGCGCATTCATCAGATGGATGTAAAAACTGTGTTCCTCAACAAGATCATTGAGGAAGAAGTGTACATTGAATATCCAGAAGGTTTTGAGACTTTTGACAGAGAGTCGCATGTGTGCAGACTCAAGAGAGCACTGTATGGGCTGAAGCAAGCAACCCGTGCTTGGTACACTCAGATAAACAACTATTTCACTGGATTGGGCTTCACCAAAAGTGAAGCGGATGCAAACCTATACCAAATTGTGGTGGAGGGTAAGCTTTTAATCATTGTGTTGTATGTTGATGATTTAATATTGACTGGTGATGAGAAATTGATACACTCATGCAAGGATGACCTTGCAAAGGAGTTCGAGATGAAGGATTTGGGCCTTCTTAATTATTTCCTTGGATTGGAAATATGGCAACAAGATGGTGAAATTTTTGTGTCTCAAGGAAAGTATGCAAGAGAGATACTAGGTAAGTTTCACATGGAGGGCTGCAAACCCATGTATACTCCTCTTCCAGGAAACTGGAGGAAAGAGGATGCTACTTCTGGAGAAGTAGTGGATTCTATTGTCTATCGACAGTTAGTGGGTTCGCTAATGTATTTAGTGAACATGAGACTAAACATTTGCTATGTGGTTAACCAGCTAAGTCAAGTGATGGTAAAGCCTACCAAACTCTTTTGGAAGGCGGGTAAGCATGTCCTGAGATATCTGAAGGGCACATCTGAGTATGGATTATGGTACAAACAAACGGATGAGGTGAAGTTGCATGGCTTCATGGATGCAGATTGGGTAGGTAGCCCAACTGACAGAAAGAGCACATAAGGGGGGATCTTTAGTATCGGATCTACAGTTGTTTCTTGGTACAACAGGAAGCAAAGATCCATGGCACTTATTTCAGCGGAAGAAGAATACATGGCAGCGAGTCAAGCTGCATGTGAGGCTATCTGGATGAGAAAGATCTTGGTTGGTTTGTTTGGTTCTCATTTAGACCTGACAATGATTTATTGTGATAATCAGAGTTGCATTAAACTCTCGATTAATCCCATGTTTCATGACATATCTAAGCATATAGATATCCAGTATCATCATCTCAGAGATTGTGTGTAGCGGAAGATCATGTTGCTTCAATACATTCCTATGGAATATTAGGATGCAGACATTCTGACGAAGGCGCTCACCAGGAGCAAATTCGAATATCACAGAGACAGGATTGGGGTAAAGGATAGTCCCTTTCTTGTTGAGAGGGAGTGTTGAAAAGTCAACAAGAAAGATGTGTCTAATTTACTTTTCCCTTAAATAAATTGGACAATACATATTAATCTATTATTTCATTCATAACTGAGTGAGTTGGATTTGTAATAGAACTATAAGTGTAGTTAAGTGAGTTAAGATAAGTTGTACTAGTTGTAACTAAACTTGCACTAGTGAGAGTTTAGTAAATCAGTGAACTCACATGCAACTGAAGATTCGCCATGGTTAACTACATGCATGTCAGATCCAGTGGAGACCCAGTTGAGATAACAGGTGAAAGGGACAATTTGGCTATCAATTGTGATTTGATCACACATGCAGTGGATATGCTTATGAGCATGTGAAAACTAGGCAATTGAATGGTGAGAATTCTAATTGCAGGGATTTGTGCAGAGGAGGCAAGCTGTCTGGACACAGGAATTGGCACATGTATTTGCTAATTTGTGTATGACAGTGTGAGACGATTGTATTGTACTGAGATCTCTTGGATTAGAGTTTTGTATGAGATTGTTTTATGATTCATGATATACATAATATGTGATAGTGGGGTTTTTGGCTTTACGCTTTCCTGATAAAACTTCTGTGTTATGTGTTCTTGATATTTCACTTTGTGATTTTGGTTGTGATCGTGGTATAATTTTGCACAAGAATAATAGTAGAAGCGATTCTGTATTTAACAGTGGCATATAATTGTTAGATCAGGAGAATCATAGGAAATACTTAATTTGTATTGAAATTTCTACATGATGAACCCCCACAGGCTGTACAAGTGATGGAATAACACTTTTATTGGACACATGTAACCTAAAATCCATGGCCGCGTGCCCAAGGATTGGACTATTAATATAACTACAGAAAATATCAATTGTCTCCATACATATTAATAATATTGTTATTAGTACCAAATGGTAAAATTCAACAACATAAATACAACAAATTTGAGATTTAAACGTAATTTAACTCAACACATGATACCTATGAAGCAACTAACTTGTCCATCCCATCTGGACATTGCTCGACACTGCTTGGTCCCACAACCTGTAGAAACACAAGAACATTATAAATTTGAGGATGCCAGAGAATAAATAAATCACTATGGTGAATTTATCAAATGTGACACATACCTGTGTATGCGGTACACCGAATGAGGATGATGCCTCTATTGATGCATCAATGGTGGAGACATACACTGATGAAACTATCGACATAGAGGGTCTACTATACAGGTGTAACAACTACAAAACATCATACAATAAAATATCAAAATAAATACACAAAATATTATAGAAATATATAACAATGAAGAACATAGAGATGGTTAAGATACTAACCTCCTCCATGAAGATCTGATGTCCACTTGCCTCCATAGGTCCATAGAAAGTATTCCCACAACTCAAGCATTTGTGAGGCTCACATGAATGATCGCTCTGTCCATGTGCCCTCTCCTCGTTGCAATCTACTCTAGGGGTTGAAGGTTCAGCCCCTCTGTCAATGTCACCAGCATGCACCTCCTGTTGATATAGTGTAACAAAACTACCATGTTGCACTAGACTTCGAGTCAAGGCTGATAGAGCTACCTATGTTTGTTGCAATCCCTCTGTAATGGGAGAATGCTAGGCAAGGGGTTAGGCCTTCATCTGGGGGGACAAGGAAATAACATGGGATCACTCCTAGCACGATTTCATTCCTATGTGGACCCTTGATCCACCCCTTTGAAATCACCAATGTTGAAGTAGTTCACATGGTGATCCAAAATAAATTCTTTCCATAATATTTCTCGTAAAATATAAAGCACCTCCTTGTTATTGCAGGTAGGTTTATCAAATACCATGAACCACCTATCCATCGAGTTTTCAAGAAATTGTGGGTGGATGGACCAGTCCATACAAATGTGTTTCTTGTTGACAGGTGATTGTTATATAGTTTGAGGATCAATAAAAAGAGACATCAACTCTTGTTTTGAAATACCCAAGCCTCTAACTTGGTTTCTTTCGAGTCCATTCCTATAGAACTCGAACATCCTATTCCTATATTCATAAATAGTAGTTAATTGTTCTTGGGCACTTGCAATGGATGATACAATGGTTTCCAATGAAGTGTCCAAGGACAATCGGCTAGGTTCCCTTGTGCCCCTTAGTTCATGCACAAGTGATCTCAATGTGGCCAAACCCTCATCAATCTGTGTGTTTATGTTTGGTGGTTGTGGTGGGTTGGGGTTTTCCTCTCCTTGGTTTGCTTGTGTAGGATTTACATTGTCTTCAATTTCCATTTTATAATATCAATTGGAATTTAATAACACATGGCATATAAATTAGGTCGTTTTTTTATAATTAAAATAGAAAATTACAAAAAACGTTGTCATCACTAAAATTTCGTCCGCAAATGGTTACATGAATCCAACATCTCCAAACACCTATTAGTTCACCCACAACTTCAAAAATGCATTTCCAAAGGAAACAAAACTATACAATTGGTTATAAAATTAGCATGCGCTAAGGATAAAAAGGAAGCACGCGCACGTGCGCCAATCAAAAACATTGAAAAACGCACATGCACCCTATGCGCGACTGAGAACGCAAAAAGATGCATACCTCAGAACGACACATTTATGATTTTGGTCGGCCTTCAACCCACTTCTGGTTCATATCCCAAGTCGATTTGACACCCAAATATGAGCTGAATCTGAGTGGGGGGATGGTCAAATACCTAAGGGTGCCCTAAAGAGCCCCTTGTTCACACTAAGGACTGGTTGAATAATGCCTCAAAACTTTTCTATAAAAAGAGGCCATGGGTGCACTACATTTCTAAGAATTCATTTGTATTGTTCTACTGCCTATATTCTATTGGAGGAACTTCTTTCCTCATTAGATCATACAAGCATAATCTCATTTAGCCATTCACATCACCTCTTGAGTGACCGAGCTTTGGATTTCTTCACCATTTCCTTCTAGTTTGTTATTTGTAAGAAGAGTTCAATCATTGGGGGTTCAAGAGCCCTCCCTTGGAGGAAGAGGGGACCCATAAGTCTCCCTTTCTCTTTGGTGTTTTCCCACTAAGACAACTTATCCATTGGTGGCATGAATGCTGTTTATTTTTGCTTCTATTTCCCTTATGAACATTAGTTTAGTTTTTTTTAATTGTTATTAGCTTAGTTGTTTGTTTATTTATTATGCTTGATGTTTCTAACTCTTTCATTCATCTCTGTCTTCTCTAGCTAACCCAATTGGACTTGTAGGTGTCCTTCTTTTGCTCACTTAGGTGACCAAAGGGGCACAACAGATTGGCGACTCCACTGGGAATAGGTATCAATTTCCTCCCCATTTGGGTTGTTTGAGCACTTATTTTTGGTTTATTTAACTTGCAGGAACCATAACCGGCCCATGCCTGCCTACAAAAAGATAAATTCAGAGCTGAGCTGAGAGAATTTCATCTGAAATTTTCCTCCCGACCGTGTAACAAAAAGTGCGTGGGTTTTTTTTAACTCATAGGCACGTCTTCCGAGCACATGCGCCAAACTCACCGTGTTTCTCAGCGCATTCTGCGCACCTGTGTCAAAAGGTCATTTTTTATTAGCGCATTGGTGCCAAATGCACCTCTGTCTACTCTGCGACCCACGCATCTGTCCAGAAAATTATACATTGTAAGGGTTTTTGTGATCTGTTGAAGGCCCATAGCCTTCTTAAGTTTGATTCTATGCAAATTGTAATATGCACCACACTTAGATTCCCTCTCCACATGAAGGGTTAGTCAAAACATAGGCACTTAGGGGAGTTAAAATCCATATTTATCCTCTTTTTGCTTTCATTTTTCCACATGGATGGCTTGCTTTGATTAAAGTTAAGTTGGAATCATTCTCTATCACATATATAACCACTTTCATTGGGACCATAAATTGAACGTCAATTATTGAGTATGCTCTTCTCTTGCGCCATAGAGCAATCTTGAGAATCAAAAAAAAATGATAAAGGGGATGTTTCATCTCCCTTAAAAAAAAAAATCTTTAGGAGAGGACAACAACCCCCCTCGGGACTCCTCTTAGTTTCTTTTTTAAACACATCTTAAATTTGTAAGGGCCCATACATGCCCACATGCTACAAAGATAGAATAGTTTTTGAATCTACTTTCTTAGATTACATCACTAGGGAAATTTAAAGGTTTTTGTAACGGGCCCATACATGCCCACATGTCCACAATCTATGATAGTTTTAAAATCTTTCTTAGATTAAATCACACTAGGGAGTTAAATGATTGGTAAGGACCCATATGTCCACATGCTAGTTCTCTAGGGAATTTAAAATTCCGCAAGGTTGTACCAATGGCATTTAGTAAATTAGGTAATCAAGACTTGTAAGGACCACACGAAGTCCACACGCTGTAAGGTGACACCTAACTTATTAAAAATTTGGCGCACTTTCATTTGTTCTCACACAAAGTCACTACTCACTCACATAGTTTCATCTAGAATCGTGGATGTTGAAGTAAGTTTCCTCCAAAGGGATTCCAAAATGACGCACCCTTTTCTTGACAAGACTATCCACTCCCACTTAATTTCAACGAGATTGGTTCACACCCCCAATCTCTAAAGCAACCACATCTAATTTTTTTTTTCTAAAAACTCACTAAGTTTTCCTCCACAGGAGGTGCCAAAATAATTTTTTTAGTCTAGGTAGGATCTCAGGGATAGACATTCAAATAACTCCCTGTTATCTGGTTCTCACATCTTCAAATAGTAGAAGTTGACAAATAGGGAACTTTTAAATCCTCCAAGTCAAGTGTTCCTACACCATAAGGCAGGGAGATACCTGTGAAGGGTCAAAGACCGAGGTCCGATTGTTCTGTGCATCCCCCCTTGAGGCACCCACCTCTTGGACGAGTTCTAGCCCGTGACCCATTTCTGAGGCCGAAAATCTAAATGCCGCACTTTGACTGAGGTACCTAGTGACCAAATTTTAGGACATCTACCCAGGTGGCAATTGTGGGTTGCAATTGCACCTTGATCGAATTTTGTGTGGCTATTCGGAAATATCACCAGCTCTTTCAGGATATGCCCCCTCTACCCCTCATTATAACTGATTGTGTCATCCTTCACTAGTTCCTTTTCCGGTGGCTTCAAACCCCACTGTTGAGTGCTATTGGAAGGTACAATGCTATTTTGAGAGGAAGGACGTTACGTCTTTTAGGACATGAGAAATTGTTTTCTTTGTTCTCCCACACAGACAAAATCTACCTACCCACATGTATGCTTCTTTATCAATTGATTCATGTATGATGCTCTTGTGATTACATGCGATTGTGAGATATATTGTGAAGGTCCAAAAACTATAGCAAAGACTCTTGTTCATTTATTGCTCTCATCACCATTTGCACACATCCACTTCACTAGTCGGACATCATAGGGGACCCACAAAATCCTCGTTGTTCTAGACGCTTGCTAAATCTCCCTCCCATTCTAGGGGGAGTTCCTAGTCTTTCCAACTCATTGGCTCCACCTTCTCACACCCCTGTGAGTGCTATTGTCTTGGGATTTTCTTTGCTTGGTTCCACTTAATTGGGTCGACTTCCCAAGGTCAACTGTCCACTCGCTTCCCTTTACAAGGAAGTGAGGGGCACACTTCTTCCCAAGGAGGAAGTACAACCCCACCTAACCCCCCACAAGGGTTAGGTACACAAAATACTCACACCATGGCTGGAAATAATCCTCCACCACCACTCCAGATGCCATACTTGGATTCTCTCAACATACCGGATCTGAGTAAGCTCACAAATGATCCTATATTGCATGACCCCACATGGCCCGCAATGCCCACCAAACTACCTTCAGACATCCCCAAGTTTGAAGGAAAGGCAGGAGACAACCTTGCCAACCATGTCATGACCTTCCACTTATGGTGATCTTCAAACAAAATCATGGACGACTCCATCTGATAAAGGTTATTTCAATGCACCAAGTGGTATGTAGACGAAAAATCAGGGTCCCATGTGACTTTTGAATCTTTGGCCAAAGAATTTTTGACCTTCTTTCAACTACCAATCCATCATGATAATGGTCTCAAACTTCTCTCAAAGTTTAAACAAACCTCTGCCACACACATCGCTGACCACATTCATGAATGGCGTTGACGATGTAGTCTATGCAAAGCTGAAGCCACCAAACAACAATGCCTCAATTGGTTTCTCAAATCACTTGTTTCCCTCCTTGCCAAGGATGTGGCTGACACCTTCCCCCAATCTGAAGAAGAAGCCATCAACAAGGCTCAACAATACAACCTCATCTACCCACAGTTAGGATACTTATACACAGTACTACCTGACGTCCCAAGAACCGTACCATTCGGCCAGGACAAACCTGGGATGTCCCACTCAGCAGATGGATTGATTGGTACCACCACACACCACACACCACAATCCACACCCCTAACAACCACCTATGTATGGTACACCACAATATCCACCTATATATGGAGGTCCATCTTATTACCCTCCTCCCCTTTACCAACAATCATATCTTGTTGTTCGCCCCGAGTCATTGGGGGCACCCCCACCGTTACCCATGCCATACCCGGTCTCTCAATCTAGTACGAGTCCACTCCCAACCCTTGGATATAACCCTAGAAGTAGTGGAAGTACCTCTACTTCCTATATTCCATATGGATCCTATCCACATAACAATCCATATTTCCCATTTCCTAGTCCTCCCCAGCCGGTTAATCCTCCAATGGGACAACCACATGCCGGCGTCAACTTTGTTCGGCCCTTTCCCATTCAACAGGTTCATACATTTGAATAGTTGAATACGACCAATCTGAATCATAAGAAGAAAGGAAAAAACTGAAACAATAACAATCCAGGACCAGGAGGGAATGACCCCCACAACCATCCCTCTCAGGGCAACCAATACCAAGATCCCCAAGGGGGCACCAATAACAATCAACCATGACAAGGGAAGAACACAAATCTTCAGACTAACTTCCCTTGTGCTATATGTGGTGAGTATGGACATTATACTCATCATTTCCCCCAAATTCCTGATCTCCAATGGATGAGGGCATCCATGAACTCATAAGGCCCTCCGACACCATCTACCCATCAGCAGGCCCCACAACATTATTTGCAACCACCACCTCCGGATTTTTTGAAAAACCCCATACCATACCAAGGTGTGATGAACACCCAAAAAGCAATCAAACCTACCCCACCACAAATGGGAAAATATCCAAACTCGGGTGCCACTCAACCCGAGAATCTGATTGATCGTAGTGTCCTCCTCACCAACGAAGAAATTCTTCTGCAAACCCGCAACCGTCAATATGGTATGCCTCCTGACTCTACCCCAACCACCTCAGAAACACTGCCATCTACTATAGGACAACCATTGATTATTCCACTTCCTAACGTGGAACCCATTCCCCACATACCACATATGCCTTTATGACGGAATGTGCATAACCCTCATTCTAGGGCCGCTCATAATTATAGTCTGGTTGATGACTTAACCCAATCTCCTACAACCATGTCTATGTTGGAGGTCCTCCAAACCTGTCCATCACAATGGAAATCCTTTCTTTTTGCCTTGGGGGCAGTCAACCCAGCTGACACACAACTAATCACATTTGATTTCGATAGTGGAGAACCATGTATTCCCGCCCAAGTAGCCTTATAGATACCAGTTAAGATATGGAACACCACAGTTTATCGATGTATCATCGATGAAGGTGCATCCACATGAATCATGTCTAAACACGTATGGCAGAAAATTGGCTCCCTTAAGCTAGTACCCTCTGCCATCACCCTTCGAGCTTACGATGGTCGACCAACATCTTCCACAGGTCTTTGTCAAAATGTCCCAATAGAACTTGGGGGAAAAACCATCCTCATTGACATTGAAGTTATCGATTCCCAGCTTGATTACAATATCTTGTTCGGACGCAACTACATGTTTCTATGAAGGCGGTCGCCTCTTCTGTGTTTCGTACAATGATGTTCCCCCATAATGGGAAGATCGTCACCATCGACCAACTTACACATTACGAGCCTAACCATTCTGCCAACATCGATAACATCCTCCCCCTTGTTCGTGTTAGCTTGAATGATTTTCCAGTTGCCAACATTGGGCACTTATCAGGGAGCGCCACCATTCCTAAACCCATCTTTTTCATCACAAGTGTGTGTAGTTTCCTCTAAAGGAACAAACATCGGAGATAAGACTCCTATCACTGAGTCCCATCCCCATATCAAAGTTCCACCACTTGAAGAAATACTACCTCAGGAGTTCCCTGAGAGTGCCACCACACCACTTATCATAGATCTCCCTCCCCCTCCAGGGGAAAATCCTGGTTTGGGAGACAGTCCCCCAGGCCATTACCCAAATTCCCTTTTTCTACCCCCCACTTGGATTTGAAGCATTCCAGGTAGCCACAACTCTTACCCTTTCGAACATGGTACTCACCATCCCTGTATGGTATCTACATCTACCCAGGATGGTTCCTCAACTATCCCTCCCTCAGTCAGAGGGAATCCCGATGCAGATCCTAGTACTAACTTTGGCCATGCTACCCTCACTCCCAATTGCCAGCACCACTGCTACGGCTGGGGGCAGACGAAAGACGAAAGAGCCCATCGCTACACTACCTCCCCAAGTTCAACTCGCTTGTGCCTTATGTGAAAGAAAAGGACACCCCACTCACAAATGTCCTTCTCTTCCCTAGCTACACAATTGTATCCAGCTTCCTCAAGCACCCCTTTTTCTTTCCACTCCACCAAGTAAATCCCACGCTACTACGGATTCATCAACCACACACAAAAAAAATATACGAACCAATTTCTCCTGTGCCATATGCGCTAAATATGGGCATTACACTCATCATTACCCATCTATCCCATATGTCCGCCACACATTAGCCGCAAAACGCCACACATATCTGCCTAAGCTTCCTCTGACATTCCATACTAATGCTCCCGTGAATGTAATTCATTATATTTCTTCATCAATCCTCGAGCAAAGGGGAGGTCCATGTCCTCCCACCAAACTACCGCCCGATCGCCCATAGTGTCAATGAAACTGGGATGGCATTATGGACCCACCGTCCATATCTAATCCCTTTTCCCCACTTTCATTTTTTGGTACAGGAGCCCATAAGCTCCGTTTTCCGAACCATTTTTGGCCACTTACACAGTAATTTTCGTTGGGTGATCATTTTCACTTTTTCTCGACGGAGCATCTTTCCATGACATACTCAGGTACGCATGCTCATGTTAAAAATGATCAAATAATTGTTATATGTTCTTTATCTTTAGATATTGTTCATGTCGGGTATTCGGTTTTAATATGTGCAGGTACTTGGTCATCATAATTCAACACATGCCCCTTCAAGTATATGATTGACACTGGCATGCAGTCATTCCCTCTGAATACCAATTGCATCTCCCAGTCACACCCTCCTACATTCACCTGTAGGATCCTCATATTCGGCTCTGTAGTACTAACACCTCTGCTGCAATTTGGTACTATCACTCGGTAGCACTCTTCCCCACATGAGTTGTCCCATTCACAGTTCACCTTGACACTTTGACGCTCATGTTGTTTTAACCCTTTAGGGATGGGGGTCCCAATAGTCGTACGCATGTTCGAGAATTAGCCACATACTTGTTCTCCTCATTATGCTATCCTTACCAATGGACTACCAGGATATCTCATCATGGTTCTATTTTGACTACACCTCCGCAGTATCATTAACCATCCATTTCATCCACAATCAGTTTCCCATCTGCAAATTGCCCTCCATTCATTTACCTCATACAAAAACCCACCTATGGCCCCCCACCCTCCACCTGTTCTCCACGCAACTTGTGCCCTCACAGAAAAAACCATATTGCACTGGGGCACCTGTTTCTGTATCTGTACACTCATCCCAAATTATTCTTTATTCATTTGGTGATTGTAAAAAGCCTTTGTTTCCAACATGTACATAGATTTTTTCATCTCCCTTGGTGACCTTCTTTTCCTGGCAAAGCAATCCCTGTCGGCCTTGGTTGGGGCATTTTTCACCTCCTACCCTTGTTGACATCATCCATACACACCGAGTATCTTACAGTCCATACACCTCCGATCTCTGCGTTTGTCCATGTTGTCACACCTTTGGCACAATTTACCCAAGCCTAGTCATCCCCCTGATGCTAGATTCAATTTCACGGTTGCTACCACTCATACTTCACATATTTCCCCAACCAAGGGAAGTCTTGAGTTTCACCACATCTTGACTTCGTTAATGTACCTCATAAGTTCCTGATCTCATCCAGTGGATTTCAAGAAGCCCTTTTCTTCTTGGAGTCGCGTCTCCCTTTCTGTCGACATCAACACAGTTTTCAGATGGGCGACAATATCTTGACTCTCATTACCTTCACACTGAGGAGTCTTAGATGACACAAAGAGAACCATCATTTCTCTCTGCTGTCGTTGACCCCCACGACATTCGACTTCAACACTTTGTCATGTTGCGGTGGGTCTCACTTTGAGAATATTGCAGTTGTTTTTATATTTACCGAAGACCTCTGAAAATTGTTAGGCCATCAATGTCTGCGAATCCTCGACGCTTATTATAGGTGTCATCGCCTCTTCTCAGAGTTTGTTCATCATCAGAATTGTCCTCTGCCATTATCAACACGCCTCCAAGGGTGCCGCAGTCATCTAAACCAACACACAACTTCAGTTCTTGTATTACACATTTTTGATTTACATGACACGAGCATGGGGCATGCCCACCTCATTTGTACACAGTTTTATTTTTTCCACACCTTGCGAAAGTTTTGGGTCCTACACGTTCCCCTCTCCCTCCAATGGGTCGCTCTTGAAACTCCCCTCAACACTCTTTCTTACATAGGTACTCTCAGTAGAAGAAACATTGATGTAATTCATCTATACGTATGCTCCTAACCTCACACATCAGGGGGCATCTGTTATCACTGAAATTTCATCCGCAAATGATTACAGGAATCCAGCATCTCCAAACACCTATCAGTTCACCCACAACTTCAAAAATTCATTTGCAAAGGGAACAAAACTATACAACTGGTTATAAAATTAGCATGCGCTAAGGATACAAAGGAAGTGCACGCACGTGTGCCAGTAGAAAACGCCGAAAAGAGAACATGCGCCCGATGTGTGACTGTGGATGTAAAAAGCCACACATACCTTAGAACGACGCATTTATGATTTTGGTCGGCCTTCAACCCACTTCTGGTTCATCTCCCAAGTAGATTTGACACTCAAATCCGAACTAAATCTGAGTGGGGGGCTGGTCAAAGATCTAAGGGTGCCCTAAAGAGCCCCTTGTTCACACTAAGGACTGGTTGAATAATGCCTCAAAACTTTGCTATAAAAAGAGGCCATGGGTGCACTACATTTCTAAGAATTCATTTGTATTGTTATGCTGCCTATATTCTCTTGGAGGAACCTCTTTCCTCATTAGAGCATACAAACATCATCTCATTTACCCATTCCCATCACCTCTTGAGTGAATGAGATTTTGATTTCTTCACCATTTCCTTCTAGTTTGTTATTTGTAAGAAGAGCTCAATAAGTCTCCCTTTCTCTTTGGTGTTTTCCCACTAATACAACTTATCCATTGGTGGCATGAATGTTGTTTATTTTTGCTTCTATTTCCCTTATGCACATTAGTTTAGTTTTTTTTAATTGTTATTAGCTTAGATGTTTGTTTATTTCTTATGCTTGATGTTTCTAACTCTTGCATTCATCTTTGTCATGTTTAGCTAACCCAACTGAACTTGTAGGTGTCCTTCTTTTGCTCACTTAGGTGACCAAAGGGACACAACAAACATCAATACATATTTTAAGAAATTAAAAAAACAATAAAATAAACATATTTCTTGTAAATTATTTATAGTCATTTTTAAAGAGGAAATGTTAGGCAATGTAAGAGGCGAATCTCTTTCAATTTTCTAGATGAGATTTCTCTAGAAGATTAGAAATTTTTATAATTTGGATTCTTTTAGAATATATTAAATTAATTGAATATTTAAGTAAAAATTACTAGAGTGGGAGGAAAATAAGAGAAATCAAGCATACTTGGCTTGACTGGGACACGATGGCAATACCTTGTCTTTGCTTACTACTTTTCTCCTCCTCTATATTTGCTCAATAGAAGAAAAAATGAGAGGTGCAATCAGTGCAAATGGGCACAAATCGTGTCCGTGGTCCATTAAAAAAGGGCATGAAAGAAGAATGCGCACACGTTCATAGGAGCATGCACGTGTTCTTTCCAATGTGTCTATGTGGCACACTAAGTGGAGGTTTAGGCTTTTCCAAACCTATAGCATCAGGAACGCATGCACGTTCCTAGCAACACGTACATGTTCATGCGAGTGTGTTTCTACTGACCCCCCTTGCCACTTTTTTGTCCACCAACTTCGTGCACTCACTCATCAATTAATTAGTAAGTTATATTATACATTAATGTAAATTAATACTTTAATTTATACATTACATTAATGTATTAATACTTTAATAATGTATTAATACTTTATTAATGTTTTAATGTATTAATACTTTAGTAATGTATTGATTAATAATGTATTATTGTATTAATTAATTAATACATTATAATATACATTAATGTATTAATGTCATTCATACTCATGGTAATCCATGGTTATCTATGGACAACAACTATCAAACATTGTCAACCGAGGTCAACCATAGTAAAAGTCATGCATATTGAAGGTCTACAGAAGTTAACCATGGTCATGGTAAACCATAATTAACTATGATCATGGTA